>CM064572.1:45894657-45927157 GCA_032716605.1 Paralithodes platypus
GAAGGTCCTGTGTGATTGCAGGGTTATTGATTAATCTAATAGCTTTATTTTGAATTTTGTCCAACTGCCTCAATGCAACCACTCCACTTCCACCCCACAGAGGTGAACAGTAATCCATCTGAGAGCGCACATGACTTTTATATATTACGGCCAACTGCTCGTCAGTGAAGAATTCTCGAACTCTGTACAGGAGTCCCAGTTTTTTAGAGGCATTCTTAGCAATGCTTCTAACATAATGTGTCCAGCTCAAGTTAGTAGTTAATGTTACACCGAGAATGTCAATACTAGGGGAAGTGGGAATATTTACATCATTAAAAAATATATGGGAGTCAGTGAGATTCTGTCGGTTAGAAAATTGAATGTACTTGGTTTTCTGTGCATTAAAGGAAACTAGATTCTCTTGTCCCCATTCATTAATTCTAGAAAGGTCCTGGTTCAGAGAAATTGCAGTGTTTATTTTTGAATTTATAAGATCGGGTTGGGTGAAAGAATTGGTAAATGTGAAGGAACTGTGGAGTGTTGAGTCATCTGCGTAGGAATGTATTGGATTATGAGTGGTAGATATGAGATCATTGATATGAATGAGGAACAGAGTTGGGGCCAAAACTGATCCCTGGGGAACACCAGCATTTATTGAGTGAAATTGAGAATAAAGGCCATCTACCATTACACGTATTTTTCTGTTATGAAGATAAGAAGAAATTAGTGGAACTAATGATGCAAGGCCGTAGTGTGACATCTTCGACAATAAGGATTGATGCCAGACTCTATCAAATGCCTTTGATATATCCAGTGCTATTGTATGTGTTTCACCATGTTGGTCTGTAGCTTGGTTGATTTGATGCGTAAGAAGGCAAAGAATGTCTGCAGTTGATCGACATCGTCTAAAACCATATTGCCTATCACTGATTAATTTATTATTCTCCAGATGCTTAATTATGTGATTATTTAATATAATTTCAAAAACTTTGCCAAGAGTGGAAGTTATAGCTATTGGTCTGTAGTTTGATGGATCAGAAGAGGCACCTTTTTTAGGAACTGGATGGATGTTTGCTTCTTTCCAGGGTACTGGGAAGCATGAGGTATGAGTACACAGACGGAAAAATTTTGCCAATACAGGAGCGAGCACCAAGGAGCAATTCTTAAGTACTATTGGAGGAATTTCATCTGGACCAGGAGCCTTATCTACTGCCTTATCTACCTGCAGTAGACAGTGGGCCGGTGGGCAGCCAGGAGTTCCTCTTCGATAGTTCCCATGAAGAAATTGGCGAACAGGACCCCCAGGGGGCTTCCCATCGCTACACCGTCGATTTGCTGGTACATATTCCCGCGGGGTAGAGGAAAGGGGACTCCTTGGTACATAGTTCCAAGAGCGTCTTCAGGGCCTTCTCCGGGATGTCCAGGGGGGGCGTATTAGGGCAGTGGTAAACTCGACGTAGGATAAAATCTATGGTCTTGTCAACGGGCACGTTGGTAAACACTCTCTCTACGTCGAGGGAGGCGATGATGTGGTCGTTAGCAGGGGGGGCATCTCGTAGAATTTCTAGGAAGTCATAAGCAGAGTTGAGGTTGTATTGCCGAGGAACAAAAGGGGTGAGGAGTTTGTTCAGGGCCTTGGCGGTCTGGTAGGTAGCAGTAGGGATCTGTGATATGATGGGGCGGAGGGGGTTCCCGGGTTTGTGGGTTTTTATAGTACCGTAAGCATAACCTGGGGTGAATTCGCCGATGAGTTTCTTCAGGTGTACGCCATCGGCTTTGGCGTTGATAGCAGTGATGGTGGTGTTGGCTTTCCTTTTTATTTCGTCAGTAGGATTGCGAGTGATCCTTTTTAATTTGTTTTTATCACTAAGAATGTCGTCCATTTTCCGTAGGTATTCTTCTTTTCCGTGTATCACAAGGCAGGAGGCCTTATCAGCTCGTCGGATGATGATGTTGGGGTTCTCTTTAAGTTGTTTAGCGGCTTTGAAGTGGCTTTGAAGCTTCATGGCCGCCTCCGGACTCAACTTCACATACGAAGAAACCACCGATGGTCATCTACCCTTCCTCGACCTCCTTGTCTCCCTCCACGACCACGGCTTCAAAACTACAGTGTACACCAAACCTACTAACAATGGCCAATGTCTTAATGGGGAAAGTGAATGCCCTAAACGATACCATCAGTCCACCATCGCCGCCTATGTCAGGAGAGCCCTCACCCATTGCACCACCTGGAATGACACACACAATGAATTGGAAAGGCTCACCCAGGTCCTAGTCAACAATGGGTATTCCAACACTGACGTCACCAATGCCATCAACCACCACCTAGAAAAATGGTACAAACAAGACCCCCCTAGCACCAACCCGGCCAATGACATTACATTTTTCTACAGAAACTACATATCTTCCGACCACACAACAGACGAATCCATTATGAAAGAAATAATTCACAAAAACGTCCTCCCCACCAACCCTGACAATAAAATAAAACTCATTATTTACTACAAATCTCCTAAGACCTCCAACCTTGTCCTCCGTAACCGCCCCATTTCCACCAACCAACTGAAAGACGATCATGTGATATACCAGCATATTTGCACCTCTGGGGACTGTGGACCCCTATCCTATGTTGGAATGACACAGACTCGCCTTTCCCGTCGACTACCCTCCACCTTCAATCTGGCGCTATAAAAGATCACTATCAAGCCCCCCACCATCTTGCCCTAACTCGCGCCGACCTAGACAAACAAACTACCATACTCGACAAAGAATCAGACCCCAGAAGACTAGCTATTTTAGAAGCTCTATATATCCAAACGCTCAACCCCAGCATCAACAACCAAACACAAGACCTTCAAATTCTTCCTTCAGGCAAGCGCTACAGGCATACTGCCCTCCTTCCTCTCGCCCTGTGCCCCCCTCCTTTACCTTTCCGCGCTCAGCACACAACTGACAACACCAACCAATCACAGCTACCCACAGCCAACAACCAACCACCGATAAGATTTAGTGCCCGTCTCGCGAATAGACTGCCTTCCACCAATGAACAGCCACCCCACACCCAGTTGCTCCACCCACCTACCTATTCTTGATCCTCGAATTTTGTATAAATATGTTGCTTTGTCCTTACTCTAATCATTACCTGCCCATTCCCTGAAGATGCAAGATGTTTACTTGTGAAACGTTGGATCCACCATGAATTTTGCTAACCTGTTGTACCTCATCTCGGAACCCCAGAGGAAAATTGTTAGAACTATTGAAAGCTGTAACAATAAAATACTGAATGCTGAAACTGCTGTTGCCTTTAACCTTGTCTGTTTCAAAGAGAATATATATATATATATATATATATATATATATATATATATATATATATATATGAACCTACCTCACCAATGTCAGGATGTTGGTGAAAGAACTCGAGGGTGGGGTTAAAGGACTTGGAAGGGAAGGGAATAGCCTCAGTCCTCCCTTATCCACTACTTCCATTTTCTTCCTAATCTACTTCATCTTTTTGCTCAATTTAGTTTGTGTTCATTCTACCCATCGCCTAAATTTTTTTTTTTTTTTTTTTTTTTTTTGCGTTGGATTATTCCTGTGTGCTAATTACTCTACAGTATACACTTTACTGCGGTATATCTATATATCTTTCTATCTATATATCTATCAATATAATATATATATATATATATATATATATATACAGTATATATATATATATATTTTCTTTAATACATACGAGGTTGAAAGAAATGGCAATTTCTGCGTTGGAAATTTTATTATTCAAAGTTTCCAGGTCTCTGATGAGTTTTCGCTGGGTGGCAGGAAGTAGATGACGGAGATGAGCAAAATTCATGGTGGTACAGGGTTACATAAAAGTACATGATGATACAGGATATACGACGCGTTTCACTGGACAACCAGCATTATCAAGTAAGGATGGAATGATATAAAAGGTAAACAGGAAGGGTATAAATAGAGGGTGGAAGATCAGAGGAGGCGAAAAACAGGGGGCAAAAGTCTGCTATTGGTGGAGGGGTATTCTAGGAGAGAGAAAGGGGGAACCGCTTCACGCATGTGCACTGGATGCGGGATGGTGGTCGGTTGGTGGGGTCGAAGCTGATTGGCTGCGTGTCGAGGGGCGTGGCCTAAGTTGTGTGGCGTCTGCGGAAGACGAAGCTGAAGGAGGTAGCGCGGGGGGCTGCGTCAAGGGCACCGGGGGGCGAGGTCCTGTAGGAAAGTGCATTTTGGCAGAAGGAAGGATCTGAAGGTCCAGAGTTTGGTTGTTGATGTTGGGATGTAAGGCTAGGATATATAAAGCTTCGAGTATAGGTAATCTCCTTGGGTCACTTTCTTTATCGAGTATGGTGGTGTGTTTCTCTAACTCGTTGCGTGTGAGGTGAGGGTGGTTAGGGGTGAGATAGTGGTCTTTGATGGCTCCAGCCTGAAGGTGAAGAGTTAACCGACGTGAAAGACGAGTCTGCGTCATACCAATATAGGAATGAGGTCCACAGTCCTCATAATTACAGGTATGTTGGTAAATGACGTGATCGTCGGTCATCGGGCTCTTTATCTTGGTGGGGGCTGGTTTGTTGCGGAGAACGAGGTTGGAGGTCTTGGGGGATTTGTAATAAATTATTAATTTGATTTTGTTTTCCGGGTTGGTTGGGTGGACATGCTTGGAGATTATATCTTTTAAGACGGCCTCGTCATTTTTGTGTTCAGAGGACATGTAATTGCGGTAGAAGATCTTAATTTCATTGGGGGGGTCAATGTTGGGAGGGCTTTGGGTGTACCATTTTTTCAAGATGGTGGTTGATGGTGCTGGAGATGTCGGAGTTGGAGTATCCGTTATTTACTAAAACTTGGGATAGTCTTTCTAGTTCCTGGTGGGTGTCGGCCCAGGTAGAGCAGTGCGTGAGGGCTCTCCTAACATAGGCGGAGATGGAGGATAGAAGATAACGGCGGGGGCATTCACTATCGCTGTTGAGGCATTGTCCTGTGTTAGTTGGTTTAATGTAGACGGTGGTTTTGAACCCATGGTCGTTAAGAGCTACGAGGATGTCGAGGAAGGGGAGTTGTCCATTGTTAGATTTTTCAAAGGTGAAGTTACGTCCGGAGGAGATCATGAAGCGACGCTGGAGTTCCTGTAGTTCGTGGAGGTCCTTGATTTGCACGAAGATGTCATCCACGTATCTACAGTAGACGGCGGGTCGTTGGGCAGCGATCACGTCATTTACCAACATACCTGTAATTATGAGGACTGTGGACCTCATTCCTATATTGGTATGACGCAGACTCGTCTTTCACGTCGGTTAACTCTTCACCTTCAGGCTGGAGCCATCATAGACCACTATCTCACCCCTAACCACCCTCACCTCACACGCAACGAGTTAGAGAAACACACCACCATACTCGATAAAGAAAGTGACCCAAGGAGATTACCTATACTCGAAGCTTTATATATCCAAGCCTTACATCCCAACATCAACAACCAAACTCTGGACCTTCAGATCCTTCCTTCTGCCAAAAGGCACTTTCCTACAGGACCTAACACCCCCCCTCGCCCCCCGGTGCCCTTGACGCAGCCCCCCGCGCTACCTCCTTCAGCTTCGTCTTCCGCAGACGCCACACAACTTAGGCCACGCCCCTCGACACGCAGCCAATCAGCTTCGATCCCACCAACTGACCACCATCCCGCATCCAGTGCGCATGCGTGAAGCGGTTCCCCCTTTCTCTCTCCTAGAATACCCCTCCACCAATAGCAGACTTTTGCCCCCTGTTTTTCGCCTCCTCTGATCCTCCACCCTCTATTTATACCCTTCCTGTTTACCTTTTATATCATTCCATCCTTACTTGATAATGCTGGTTGTCCAGTGAAATGCGTCGTATATCCTGTATCATCATGTACATTTATGTAACCCTGTACCACCATGAATTTTGCTCATCTCCTTCATCTACTTCCTGCCACCCAGCGAAAACTCATCAGAGACCTGGAAACTTTGAATAATAAAATTTCTAACGCAGAAATCTCCATTTCTTTCAACCTCGTATGTATTAAAGAAAATTTATTACCTGGCTTTACTAACATATATATATATATATATATATATATATATATATACTGGGTGATTCAGAATTGCATGCATTAAATTAGAGGACGACATCCTTGGACAATTTTAAACAACAATATATCTATGGTAAAATGTTGAATTATTAATAGTTTGGCTGTTACAGTACATTTACGATGTTGTATTAATGAGGGTGGAAGGTGAAGGGAAACCCATGTAGATTTCCGAGGATATTATTCACACGTCTTGAGTATAGGAGTACAGTGTGTTGCAGGCACATGGGGGCCACTTCGAACATTTTATTTAGCTTGTAGCAAAGAGGAGCACACTGTCGAGATCTGTGAATAAATGTTTACAACAATCTATGTAGGTTTCCCTTCACTTTCCACCCTCATTAATACGTACAACATCGTAAATGTACTGTAACAGCCAAACTATGTATAATTCGACATTTTATCATAGAGACATGGTTGTTTAAAATTATCCAAGGAGGTCGGCCTCCAATTTAATGCATGCAATTCTGAATCACCCTGTATATATATATATATATATATATATATATATATATATATATATATATATTATATATACCGTATATATACTGTATATATTATATATACATGTATATATTCCCGGTACCCTATATATAATAGCATGCTATAGTTTTTATAATTTAAGCTTTATCTGCCTTCCGCCATATTCAATAGTAAAAAAAAATCTAACTATGTTTCATTCTATAATCATCATATGTATAACCCTTCCTTACTATACTATCGTTTTTTGGGTATATTTTTTTCCATTGGGTAACTACATTATTTTTATTTTTTTATCCCATTTTTAGTTTCTATCCGACTTACAAATTCTCATACATAGAATGTTATCATCACTTGCATTCCGAAATAGTTTTGTTTTCCAATATTCTCTCCACTTATATTTTCGTCTTTCTTAGTATTATCCAAGCCATGATCTTATTGTATTGTTGTGTTTTCAATGATTATTCGTGCTTCTGAATTGTTATTTGTCTTAAAGGAGGATGGGCGTATTTGTTTCATCCTTTATATTTATTTTTATATGTTTTTAAGTTTCCTCCCTAGACCTCAATCAAGCTTAAAGGAAACACCCTCCAAGACCCTCTTTCAAGACAAAATTGTAAATTTTTCGATAGAAAAATGTCCTGGCCGAAGGCCAGTTCCTCTTAACAAACAGGCTCGCTATCGCTCGCCAAGAGAATCGACACCTAAAATACACGAACAGTTTTAATATTGACAACACAAATGGGGCGAACGATCTTAAAATCGCCAAAGTAATTGCTGAACATCATACAATCTGAAACTTAATGAGGTTAAACATGAGGGAGAAGAGGGACCAGAAAAACGAACGACCCATCTCTCCTTAATTATCACATCTAGCCATTATTATTGTTTCATATGACAAGTTTCACCTGGATAATCTTGTTCGCTGTACAAGTTTTAATTACTTTTAATTATGCAATCTTTTTAGTTATTTCTTTGTCTCTTGTTTAAGGAGGTAGTGGTTATTTTTGTATTTATTGTTATTCATATGTTGTTCAGTTTCCTCGTTAACAAATACACACCTAGACCCCCCTTTGACAAACTTGTACATTTTTCGGTAGAAAAATGTGCCGGCCGAAGGCTCTATTCCTCTTAAAAACACAGGCTCGCTATCGCTCGTCAGGAAAAAAATTGACACCTAAATGGCACGAAAGGTCCTAAAATTGACAACAAAGTTAGTTGAAGGGTCTTAAAATCTCAAAACTAATGGGGCAACCGTCTTAAAACCTCAAAACTATCGGACATGAGTAAGAAGGGAACCCAAGGAAAGGTTAACTAGCTTCCCCTTAATGCACATTAGTAGTTTCCTTCGTGTATTATTTGTTAAGTTTATAATATATTTGTTCGCTATTCCTTGTCATTGTATACTAGCAGCTATTCAATCATTTATATATGTTAATTGTATTTCCGTGTTAATGTTTCGTCAACTCTTTTTCCTTCTCAATTATGATAATGATATTTCACACTATTTATTATTATTTTAATATTATTATTATTATTATTATTATTATTATTATTATTATTATTAATATTATTATTATTATTATTATTATTATTATTATTATTATTATTATTAATATTATTATTAATATTATTATATATTATATATTATTATTATTATTATATTAATATATTATTATTAATATTATTATTATTATTATATTTATTAATATTATTATTATTTTATTACGTTATGTTTCCCCTTCCTCCTTTGTTTTTTTTCTTCTTTTTTTTTTATTTTGGTTCAGCCCTTCTGTATTGGTGACGTATTGTATGTTTTATCCTTGCTAAAATTAGAAGATTTTGTGCAGGTTAGGAAGGATCTGAGGTATTAAAGGGGGTTAAGGGGGATAGTTCGAAGCCTGATAGTTGTTAAGGGAGCCCATCTTGCTTTGTTTTATCTTTCTCTCTCTCTCTCTCTCTCTCTCTCTCTCTTTGGCTTGTATCCATTCGGCCCCATTCAGCCTACTGTTTTAGGACGTTAACCCCCATTCAGGTGTCAATATTTTCCTGGCGAGCGGTAGCGAGCCAGCATATAATATATATATTTCTTTTTACAGCAAGCTAAATTTGTACATTTTTCGATAGAACAAATTCTCCAGATTTATCCACACAATGCAGGCTCGCTATCGCTCGTCAGGAAAAAATCGACACTTGGATGGGGATAAACGTCTTAAACAGTAGGCTGAATGGGGAGGTGTGGTGGAGTGGTCTTGCCACTGGATTGGTAATCCAATGGACCCGGGTTCAAATCCCGATATGTCAATGGGAAGATATTATTGGGATTGAATTTGTGCTGTACCTAGTATCAGTGCATTACCACAAAGCCCACCGAAATGCCAAAAAAATACCCTCATTGTTCCCTGTTTAAATAGCACTGTATGAATATTCCCATATTCAAAATATGCTACAGGGAGTCAATGCCTAGTGAGTTCACTGCTCAATAGGTGGCGTTCTGAGAGTGAGGGTCTGAGTCTGGAGGGTGAGACAGTGAAGCACTTGAACGAAGCAATCAGCGGCTTCAGAGATGTAGCTGCTTCGAGGCATGAATGGATGCTTCACATGTCTCACTCCCCAGACTGGAATGAGACCTCACGGGCTTCACCGTCTTGAGCGGTGGAATGTAAAGGCTCTCAGCCTATGCCCGAGAGGGAGTAGTTGGAATATAGAAAAAAAATAAAAAATACAAATTAATACAAGCCAAAGAGAGAGGGAGAGAAGGAGAACAAAAGCGAGGTTGGCTCCCATAAAAGCACGTCGACGGTACAGAAGTGGTTAACCCTTTCAGTACATATGTAGTTCTCGTCTTACTCTGGTTACCATTAGACGATTTTCTACAGCTTGTGATGTACCCCATATTCTGGTACCATTTGACGATTTTGTATAACTTATAATGTACCACAAGACCTCCAAAGAGTAAATCCTATCTCGATGAAACATTTGAATAACATAGGTTCTTCTGAAGGGGGTTTGGGCGTATTTATTTGCTTAATTTTATATTTTATTATTATTATTATTTAGTTTCTTCCCTAGACCTCCATCAAACTTTAAAAAAAAAAACACCCCCAAATTATTCTATTTAAACAACATGACCGTAGCTGTTTCAGAATAAGTAAAAAAACAAAAAACAAATAACTTAAGTATGGATTAACCTCTGAAGTGCGCATGGGGGTAATTGGAAACGTCCCCCTGTGCTGATGTATTTGAGGTGTTTCCGTCACTAAAATATTCATTGTGCCATTAATAGCATTAATACTTCTCCATATGCGCCTATTATGGGTTGATTATAAAGGTATTAATCTGAAACAACAATAAAACGAGTGAAAACAGCGTTTGGATGGTCAAAATCGGAGATATAGCCCGCGAGTTGTATAATGTATGGGTGAGGCAAGCTGCTTTCCCGCCAATTTCCCCCAAGGCCACTGAGACACAGTCGAATCGATACTCTCTCTCTCTCTCTTGCACTCGCTTGCCATCAGTGATGACACCCTGCTTGCAACTCGCTAATGTTAGCACGAAAATATACCTCAGAATAAGGGAATAACAGGGAAAATAGGTGATAACTGAAGGAGAGGAGGAAAGTGGGGAAGGAGGGGAGGTAGAGGACTGAGATTTTGCATTGCCCAGGGGCCAAAACTTTTTTTTTTTTTTTTTTTTTTTTTTCGATGTCAAAAGTTGATTTTTTTTTTCACTCACTCATAAGAGTCTCCCCGCAGTCCGCCGGGGGAACTCTTAAGAGTCTCCCCGCAGTTCCTGGGTTAAGGAACATGCCAGTGAACTGCCTTGGAGCGAGTCGATTTGAAACAGTCCCTCTTCCCCACTACTTCCATGTCCTTCCTAATCTACTTCATCTTTTGGCCCAATTTAGTTTTTGTTCATTCTCTCCCTCACTTTTATCTTACTCTTTAGTGCCCTTGCATTGTAATAATAATGTGTGGTAATTACTCTGTACCCCAGACTAAAGAGGTTGGGTCGGTGGGCTTGCGACCCCCCCCCTCCCCCACGTGAAAAATACTTAGTGCAACGAAGAACAAACGAACAGCCTCAGATGTTAACCCGGCAAGCGCGATAGGCCTCACGGAAGGCTTCCTATAGGGAACGCGATAGGCCTCACGGAAGCAGGACCATAAAAAAAGCCTTCCATAAAAAAAAAGGGCCTATCAAAACAAAGGAATTTGTCTCTAGGTGAGATAATTCCCCTCCAGTACTCATCCATGTAAATCTCACCCACCCCCCTCCCCTCCTTCTCCACCTTATTCCCCCCTCCCTCCCCACCTCAATTATCACTTATTTTTCCTCTTATTATCATCATTTATCGGTTATTTTTCTCTCCCGCGATAATGTAGCACAAGTGGGTTGCATAAAAGATCGTTATGCAACACCCAGACACCGGCACACACCGCCCCGCTCTTCTCAGTTGACTCCCAGACAGCGAGAGGGGAGGGCTGCCTGTCTCTCTCTCTCGCCTGAGATTATGACCGGGTGGCCAATATCTTCGTTTTTCACCACCCAAATGCTTTTCCCACTTATTTTAGCACTCTTGAAGGTTCATATATACATCATATATGTAAAATAAAAGCATACCGAAAACAAATAATGGTTTATATTGTAAATATAACGAATTCTGTCAGAATCCAGGGCTAGAAATGCACAAATAACTACCCTAGCACCTACGTCTATATCGCACTTGTCAGGTTAAAGGACCTAATATTGACGAACCCCGACCGACCATGGACAGTCGTAGAATAGCGACTTGGAATGTGAGAGGCGTGAATGATGAAACAAAAGAGAGAGAGGTCCTAGAAGTGTTAGTGAATGCCAGGCTAGATGTATGTGGAATGACTGAGACCAAATGGAGGGGTACAGATGTGAGAGAGTGGGAGTGTGGAATGGGTGTGTGTGCTGGAATGATTGAGGGAGTAGTGAGAGAAGGTGCGTGTTTGTTTGTAAGTAACAAATGGAAGGAGCGTGTAAGAGACTATGGGTCTGTGGGTGAGAATGAAAGTAGGGATACAAACGTGGGTGATTGGGTGTCTATGATCCGACAGAGGATAAACCTGTAGGAGAGAAGAGAAGTTCTGGGTGAATGTGGAGATAAGTTTGGCAAGAACGAAAGAATATTTCTGATTGGGCATATGAATGGGAAGGTGGGTGATTAGAAAGTTGATGGAGTGGTGGGAGGGTGGGGTGTACCGTCAGAGGTGAATGGGAATGGTAGTGCACTTGTGGACGTATGTGTGGGGAGGAGGCTGTGGATAACCAACACCTTCTTCCGACACAGAATGATACACAGGTACACATGGAAAGTGGTGTGGAGGAAGAAGGATAGGACAGTGGTGGAACGAAAGGCAGTGAGTAATTATATTTGTGTGGATGAACGAATGAAGAAATCTGTGCTGGATGCTAGGGTGTATAGGGGTATTGGAGGGGGTCTGTCTGACCATTATGTAGTAGTAGCTAAAATTAGGATACAAAAGAAGTGGGTGAGGAGAGCTGGAGGGAGGCGAGAGGAAGGTGGAATGGCAAGGAGGGTGGAGAGGCTACAGGAGGAGGAAATCAGGGAAGAATACAGGAGAGCAGTAGAATGACAAATAGGTAGTTTTGACCTGGAAGGTATTGAGGATATGAGGAAAGTATTTAAGGAAAAGATATGTGCAACATGTGAGGAGGTGTGTTGAGTAAGGAGAAGAGGGAGAGGAGTGAGGGGTACAGCATGGTGGGCAGAAGAGGGAAAAATAGCTGTGGAAAACAAGAAGAAAGTGTATAGAGAGTGGTTGGATAGAAAAGGGACTGAAGATTTGGAGAGACAGAAACGAGAGATGTACATGGAGAAAAAGAGAGTGGTGAGGAGAGTAGTGAAGGAAAGTAAGAGAAGAGTACATGAGGAATTTGGAAGGAATCTGAGTGTAAAATGGAGGAAGTGTAAGAAACTGTTCTGGAAAGAAGTCAAGAAAGTTAGGGAAGGTAGCAAGGAAAACAGTAAGGGTGTGAAAGATAAGAATGGGCCAGTGCTAGCTGAGAAGCAAGAGAGAGTCGAATGATGGTGGGAGTACTTCAACGAATTGCTAAATGTAAGGAATGAAGTGCCAGCAAACATAGTTGGATGGGGTATGGGAGGGAGAAGAAGAGAAGTAGTGGAGGAGGAGGTGGGAATCAGGAGGTCAGAAAGGTGTGAAGCCATGCAAAGAGTGAAGTTGGGGAGAGCACCAGGAATAGATGGAGTGTGTGGGGAAATGCTGAGGTATGGTGGTGAGATAGTGATCGAATGGGTATGGAAAATGTGCCAACTAGCATGGGAAAAGGAGAGTGCTCCTGATGACTGGAATACAGGCATAATAGTCCCTCTATATAAGGGTAAAGGGGAAAGAGGAGTGTGTGGTAACCACCGAGGAATATGTCTTCCAAGTGTAGTAGGGAAGGTGTACAGTAGGATAGTGATTGAGAGAGTGAGAGCGAGAGAAATGGATAGGTGACGAGCAGGGCGGTTTTAGGAAGGAAGAGGATGTATAGATCAGAATTTTACCCGGAAATGTATTGTGGAGAAACATTTGGAGAAGCAACAAAAGCTGTATGTTGCCTTTATGGACTTGGAGAAGACCTATGACAGAGTGGATAGAGAAGGCATGTGGAAAGTACTTAGAATATACGGAGCAGATGGCAAGTTGCTGAAAGCAGTGAAAAGCATATATGGGGGTGCAAAGGCGGCAGTATGTGTGGAGAATGAGCAGAGCGAGTTCTTTGATCTGAATGTTGGGTTCAAACAGGGGTGTGTGATGTCCCCGTGGTTGTTTACTGTATTTATGGATGAAGTCGTGAAAGAAATACAAGGAAGAGCATTGGATGTTGGTGTATCGTTAATAAGGGAGGGAAATGAGTGGAAGCTACCTGTACTGCTGTTTGCTGATGATTCAGTTCTGATGAGCGATAATGAATGGGAGTTGCAGGGTCTGGTAAATATGTTTGGAACAGTGTGCGAGAAACGGAATTTGAAGGTAAATGCAGGGAAGAGCAATGTTATGGTCTTCGAAAGCCACAGAGTGTGAGGTGAAGTTGAACAGTCAAGCTATGGAGATTATCAGCTCATTTAAGTGTCTGGGCAGTGTGTTGAGTAAAGATGGGAGTATGGATAAAGAAGTGCGGGAGAGGGTACAACAGGGGAAGAGGGTTGTAGGAACGCTGAAAGCAGGAACAAGATAGGGTGGTCAGTATGGAAGTGAAGAAGGCCTTGCATGACAGTGTGGTAATCCCGACACTGACTTACGGAAGCGAAGCATGGATGTTGGTGGAGAGACTCAGACCAAGAGTGAGAGGGGTGGAAATGAGCTACTTGTGAAGTGCGTGCAGAGTTACATGGAGGGATAGACAGACAAATGAGGAAGTAAGAAGGAGGTGTGGTGTGGAAGTAGATGTGCTGGAAAGTGTGAAAAGGAACACCTTGAGATGGTTCGGCCATATGGAACGTATGGGAAGCGAGAGAATGACTAAGAGGGTGTACTAGAGCGAGGTGGAAGGGCAGAGAGGGAGAGGTAGACTGAAAGAGAGGTACAAGGATGGAGTGAAGAAGTATATGGATGAAGGTGGTGCTGGATGGGAGGAGGGGCGTCGACTGACTGAGGACAGAGGGGCATGGGGCGTTTCGTTCGTGTCCACCCCTTTGGGGATCACGGCGTCAGACAATAAATATATATATATATATATACAGTATATACTGTATATTATACTGTATATATAAAAATATATATATATATATATTTTTTTTTTGTTTTTTTTATGTGCAAAAGCTTACTAATCAATGGCAATTTACCGTCAATGCGAAAAATATATAGAATGCAAGAGAAATATCGAAGTAGTTTAACAAATTCAATTTGTTTCCCCTTGTTCCGTTTCAACCCTTTTTCGTTGTCCCCTTTCTCGGCCCTTTCCCGCCATTTGATCTTTATTTCCTTGTTCCCGCTAATCCTTTTTGGCAGTGTAACTCTCTCTCTCTATCTATCTATCTATATCTATCTATCTATCTATTTTCATATCTCTCTCTCTATTAATCTATCTATCTAATTCGGTCTCTCTCTCTATCTATCTATATTTGTATCTTTCTCTATCTCTATCTATCAGTCTATCTCTTCCTTGCGTGTTCAAATTATATGCTTTTCGCCGTTCTACAATTTGACCACAATTAAGTGGAGATTTTCACTTGTTTTTTTTCTTCTGTACTCCCTTCCCCCTCATGTTTAGCCCCATTCGTTTTGAAATTATAAAACGTTAGCCCCATGAGTTTTTCGATTTTAATACCTTTCGCCTTAGTTCTCTCAATTTTAAAGTCAGTTTGTGCCATTTAAGTGTCGATTTTTTTTTCCTGGCGAGCGATAGCTAGCCTGCATTTTGAGGAACCGGCTTTCGGTCGGGACATTTTTCTACCGAATTGTTTTCACATTTATCTCGAAAGGGGGTTGTTGGGGGAATTTGTTGTGGCTTGATGGAGGTCTAGGGAACAAACTAAAAACCTCCCCTTAACCCCTTCTGTACCGGCGACGTTTTTGTATCTTTATACTGGCTACTATTAGACGAGTTTATGCAGTTTAACAGGGGCCTCCAATAATTAACAGGCTTCGAACTATCACACTTACCCCTTTTTAAATAGGTATTAGGGATAAGCTGGTTCCATTGGCCAACTCCATTTGCCATTTCGATTAGATTTGTATTCGATTTGCAAATCTTCACACATAGCATTTTATTATTTCCTCGATTTCGAAATAGCATTCTTCCAGATTTCTACCCGTGTCCTGATTGTCTGTTCTAATAATATCATGAGCTTATTCTCTCTCTCTCTCTCTCTCTCTCTCTCTCTCTCTCTCTCTCTCTCTTTCTTTTTCATTTAAGCTATCTATTTGTCTATGTAACTATTTTTCTATATACATCTTTATATTCATGTCTACGATATCCATCAGCCCGATTTTGTTCAATATATTGCTAAATATTCAACATCAATTCACATTCATTCATATGCACATGTATATTCTAGCACGTGAGCAGCATGGGCGAGCTGATTACACTAGTTACAGACTACATTCACATCGACAGCCACTCAAACGGTACAGTAACATTCAACATGCACTTCACACAGTATATACAACCTTACCAAGCCGGACTAAGCCACCGTGGTGAGGTACAGAGGCTGGTATTGTCCTCTGCAATGGATCATACTAAGCTGATGATGATGATTGTTGCATGTAACGTAATGTTGTTTTCTTTATTGTCTCTATATTGTATAACGCTATTTTAATTACGACATTTATAGATATATTTGTTTTGTATTTTGCTTAATGCACATTATTAATTTCTTTCGTGTCTTTTTTTATTATATTATGTTTTGTGTATCCCTCGTTTATGAATATACAGTAATATATCTTCAGATCTTATCATAATTATTGTTCACACCCCATCTTGATTATACTATACTATATTTGCACACCCCATCTTGATTATACTATATTGTTCACACCCATCTTGATTATACTATACTATATTGTTCACACCCCATCTTGATACTATACTATATTGTTCACACCCCATCTTGATTATACTATACTATATTGTTCACACCCCATCTTGATTATACTATACTATATTGTTCACACCCCATCTTGATTATACTATATTGTTCACACCCATCTTGATACTATATTGTTCACACCCCATCTTGATTATACTATACTATATTGTTCACACCCCATCTTGATTATACTATACTATATTGTTCACACCCCATCTTGATTATACTATACTATATTGTTCAACCCCATCTTGATTATACTATACTATATTGTTCACCACCCCATCTTGATTATACTATACTATATTGTTCACACCCCATCTTGATTATACTATACTATATTGTTCACACCCCATCTTGATTATACTATATTGTTCACACCCATCTTGATTATACTATACTATATTGTTCACACCCCATCTTGATTATACTATATTGTTCACACCCATCTTGATTATACTATATTGTTCACACCCCATCTTGATTATACTATACTATATTGTTCACACCCCATCTTGATTATACTATACTATATTGTTCACACCCCATCTTGATTATACTATACTATATTGTTCACACCCCATCTTGATTATACTATACTATATTGTTCACACCCCATCTTGATTATATTATACTATATTGTTCACACCCCATCTTGATTATACTATACTATATTGTTCACACCCCATCTTGATTATATTATACTATATTGTTCACACCCCATCTTGATTATACTATACTATATTGTTCACACCCCATCTTGATTATATTATACTATATTGTTCACACCCCATCTTGATTATACTATACTATATTGTTCACACCCCATCTTGATTATACTATATTGTTCACACCCCATCTTGATTATACTATACTATATTGTTCACACCCCATCTTGATTATACTATACTATATTGTTCACACCCCATCTTGATTATACTATACTATATTGTTCACACCCCATCTTGATTATACTATATTGTTCACACCCATCTTGATTATACTATACTATATTTTCCCTCATTTACTGATATACTGTATATTCTGCTATAGTCGGTTAACCCCTTCTTTACCAGCGACGTCTTTTTAACTATTCTAGCTATATTCAGACAATGTTATAAAGCTTAAGAAGGTTCTGTGGTAGTAAATAGCGTTAAGTGAGGTTGGTCAAAGCCTGTTAATTCCTGGAGGGCCTTTTAAAACCTAATAACATTGTCTAATAGTAACCAGAATAATAGTTAAAAGGACATCGCCGGTACGGAAAGGGTTAATAGAGTTACATAAGCGATTGTTCCAGTAATGTTGTAATAGTTGCTTATTAGTTACGGCATGTTATGATATTTTGTATTTGTGTTGGAAAGTAGACTAAAGGGAAGCTATTTTAGACGACCAAATCGTAATATATATATATATATATATATATATATATATATATATATATATATATATATATATATATACTGTATATACTGTATACTGTATATTTTTTATTTTATTATTGATGTATTTAGTTGTTTATTTGTATGTATTTATGTATGTATGTATCCAAAAATGGAATGAAAACAATATTGAAATGTCACCTTACTAATTTAGAAGCTGCCAGACGAGAAATGTTCAAACAAAAATGCTGGCACAACCGCTGGAGGGAATCCTGAACCCCTTCTATGTTTTTATCCTACCATTTTTCACTCCCTTTTCCAGTTGCATTTGTTTCATATTTCTGGTTTAGAATGTGTCAAAGTTAAGGGGGCATGGACTTATAAATGTTGTCATTTATGTATCTTTTTAAAAGTTTCCTCCCTAGACCTCCCCCCCCCCTCCCCCCCAGACCCTACTTCAAGATTTGCTCTTAAATTACAGTCTCGCTATCGCTTGCCAGGAAGAAATCGACACTTAAAAGTCTTAATATTGACAAAGAAATGGGGCGAAAAGTCTTAAAATCGCCATAGTAGTGAAGCGAACGTCATAAAAATCTGAAAACTAATGGGGCTCGACATGAAGGAGAAGGGGGTCTAGAAAATCGACCCAACTCCTCCTAACGATAATTTTCATAATAATCACCTGGCCCGCCTCGCTTACGTGAAGAGACTTGATTAAGTTTAGGAAAGACCATGGTACTGAGAATGATTATCAGACAGTATTCAGCTCTTTTGATTCCTAGAGGTAGATTATACGCTAAAGAAAATCGCCTGATGGTATCCAGAACATGACGTAAACTACTTAATTTTGTTGAATGGTTTAATAGTATTTATCATATGTACAGTCGGCCTAATAAGTGATGTCTTGGTACATGTATATTTTGTACTATAATTGTTATCAGCAATATCTGAACAAGATATCTTCATTTCGAGTGAGATGTACAAACATGTGCTTACACTTACCCATTCTATTCAACATCCGACATAAATAAATAAAGCGAGAAACAGGCCAGACGTAATGACAGTGAAGGGACAACTTATTAGCGTTACCGTACAGTCGTTAGTCACGTTTATAAATCAGTATCAAATATAAACGAGAATATTTAATAATTTTATATATCCCAGATATTTCAAAACATGGCTACAAAGGTTAAAAGACTAGAAAGCAAAACTTGATTATAACCTAGAGAATTTATGAGCGAACTGAATTGTGGCCAAAATTACCAGTATTATTCCCTTTTTTCCACCACTTCCTAATTTTTTTATTTTTTTAAACAATGTATTTCTTTCCTCACTCTTACCCTGGCGCATATTTTAGTTTTATATTACCTCGTTCTTGTAATCCAATGTATTAATTACTCCATATTTAAACTTTTGATGTACTCTCTCTCTCCCTCTCTCTTATTTTCGCTATCTATTTCTATCTATTTCAATCTATATATATATATATATATATATATATATATATATATACTGCATACACAGTATATATATTATATATATATATATATATATATATATAATATATATGTATATAGGTCCTTATATATATATATTCACGCTATTATGACATGTACAGATGGAAGGATATACGTGATAAGTACTGGTATCTATATCTGTCTATCTATCTTTAAGTCCCGTCCTGTCATTTTCCTTGTGCTGTATATTAATTGACCTTGTTCTTTTCATTATTTACTTGTTCCATCTGTGTTGTATTTCCCTGGTTCGGTTTATCTGTACTCTCCATGTTCCATTTATTGTCTGTTTTCTCTTTTCCCTTTTATCTAGTTCGTTTGGATTCTCTTTTCTTTTTTTCCCCTTCTCTGGGCTTTTCCTCTCAATTTGGTCTGTATTTCCTTTCCCCGCTAATCCTTTATGGCGGTGTTGTAAACTCTCTCTCTCTCTCTCTCTCTCTCTCTCTCTCTCTCTCTCTCTCTCTCTCTCTCTCTCTCTCTCTCTCTCTCTCTCTCTCTCTCTCTCTCTCTCTCTCACTTTTAATGTTATTATCCAATGATCCCGCGAGTTTTATTGTGCATCAACATTTCAACAGTCCTAAAATTGTACCCTATTTTATTTTTCCCGCCCCATCTCCTGCTTATGTTGTTTTGACCATGTCACCGTCTCTCTCTCTCTCTCTCTCTCTCTCTCTCTCTCTCTCTCTCTCTCTCTCTCTCTCTCTCTCTTAAGGAGGGGATGGGCTGGTTTTTCTGGTGTTAAAACAGTTCATTAGTTTGATGATTTTAAGACTTTACATCCCCTTTCTTTGTCAATATTAAGACCTTTCGTGCCATCAAGGTGTCGATGTTTTCCTGGCGAGCGATAGCGAGCCTGTAATTATAAGAGTAAACGGCCTTAGGTCGGGACATTTTTCTACCAAAAACAATTCAAATTTATCTTGAAGGGGGTCTAGGGGGTGTTTTTTTACATCTTGATGGAGGTCTAGCGAAGAAACAAAAACAAAACAAAAAACAAAGAATACATGAATTCATAGACCAAAAAACCGGCCACTAGCCCCATAACCCTGAGAGTCGCTTTATCTATAATAACATAGATTCCCCTGCTCACCCACACACCCATCTTCGTTTTCTTTGTTATCCTGAAGTCCTTCCTTCGTTTCTTTTATTTTCTTTTTCATCGTGAGCTTGCATACAGTGATGAACGTTACAGTAGTTGTTGTTGTTGTTGCCCAAGCTGCCTGACCGAACAGCCCCAAGGCCCCGAGCAATTCCAAGGCCATAACCGAGTACCCCCACAGAACCCTCCCCGCCGACCACAATAAAGCCTGGGTGACCGAAGCCACTCCATGGCGGGGAGCTGAGGAGGGTGCGGAAACGCCCGGGAAACCAAAGCCCCACCCAGGGCCCTGTGCCCCTCAGCAATTATGAAGAGAAAGTTGAGGGGCAAGGGGAAAATGTGACGCTTTGGCTTCCAATCTTGGTAGATTGGGAGGTCAATCCACGGAAGAGACGCCATCACTTGAGATCTAGAAAATATATAAGTTAAAGGAACAGTCAGAGTAAGCTATGGGTATGGCAGAGATTGCTCAGCTCTCACTCTGATAGACCAGCCCATCACCACATGACTAGAACCCAATCCTCTCAGCATCAGCTAGGAAAGGCCCTAGAAAGCCGCCTTTGGCGGGGGGATAGCTCCCCTATTTCAACCCCTTTCGGGGTTGGGCACCCGCCAAGTTACAGTAGTTGTTGGATCTACCTCGTGTGTGTGTGTGTGCGTGTATTATTTCATTGTTTATGTATTTATTATTTGTTTTACCTATTTTTTATTAATTATGTATTTAAGTATTTATTATTATTATTATTATTATTATTAGTACCAGTATTTTGTATTTATTTATTATTTATGTACTTATATATGTAGCTATGTTTTTATTTTTTTTTTTTTTTTGGGGGGGGCAGATATTAAGGTGCAAGAGGTGAAGCTGAAGAGAGTGGTAGTAGTGACAGTGGTATGGTATAGGTTGTTTGTTTAAGTTGCAGTCTAGGAGTGATCATTAAGGGTGCACACCCCAAATGAACGAGATGGGTTGTGTGTGAGGGGGATCTGCCGGTTGTTGGCCAATCGGCGCTCTGCAGACCCCGTTTTCTGATCTCTGACCGTTTTGGTGAGGTTGGTCCTCATGGTATTAGTGAGCTGGGCCTATAATTAGGCCTTGTAATTGGGGTTGGTGTGAGAAGGATCTGCCTTGTGTGGGCTAATCGGCTTTCTGCAGACTCCCATTTTCTTATGTTCTTATGCTTGATTGGCTCAGAGGGGGTTCGATCTTCCGACTCACTGACTCACTGCAGTTCCACATATTCCAGGTTAATCCCTTTTGTATCTGCGACGTGTTTTTTATTCCCTTTTGTACCTGCAACGTCTTTTCTAAACTTTATTCTGGCTACTATTAGGCGATTGTATTCAGTTTAAAAAGGGCCTCCATCAATTTACAGGCTTCGAACTATCTCACTCAACCCTTTCTACTACCACCGATCCATTTATAAGCTGCACAAAAT
This sequence comes from Paralithodes platypus, assembly GCA_032716605.1. Classification (NCBI taxonomy): domain Eukaryota; kingdom Metazoa; phylum Arthropoda; class Malacostraca; order Decapoda; family Lithodidae; genus Paralithodes; species Paralithodes platypus. Next base: position 45,916,261 of record CM064572.1, read on the forward strand.
CGTCTAAATATAGCTAGAATAATATTAAAATGACGTTGCTGGTACAGTAGGGGTTAATTGTAGTCTTGCCATACATCTAATTAGACAATGTTGTGCAGTGGTAGTAAAATGGGTTAAGTGAGATAGTTCGAAGTCTGTTAATTCTTCCTACCAACAAATGCCAGAAGCGCCTCGCTGAAAGTAATGTTTACCGCGGTGCATCATGGGTAATTGTATATGTCGCGGATCTCTGCACCCTGTCTCTCTTTCAACAATTCTTTAATATAAGCGGTCTGTCAATATTTCTGTAGCTGACTCATACTATAGCCTATGCATACTGTTGTTTATTATATTTTAAAGTCACCCATATCCATATATAACGTATATTTACAATACAAAGTCAGCAGGTATTTTCACGCCTTTTTGTTTATGATAATTTATCAGCTTATAATTATGTTTGTAGTCATTATCAGCTGCATATGGACATTCCCATAACTACTATACTTAATAAGGATTTCGTGTAGTCGTATTCTGTATAATATAAATAAGTATAATCACAACTCACAAGCAATAATGATAACTGTGCATGTCCTAGATGTTAAGTATGGTTGAGGTCGACAGTCGTAGTTTCTGGTGCTAGTTTTAGAAGCATCCACCAAAGGTCTCAAGTGTATTCTTGGTAGCGATAAATTTGAAACTTAGTAGAATCGTGTACTATTAACCAGAATAAAATGAAAAGGACGGTACCATTCCCCTCCTCTGTTCCCTGTCATTCTCCCCCTATTCTTATTCTATTTTAGTCTTGTCCTCCACTTCTCTTCTCTCGATTTTCACAATTTTCGCTCTTTTCCTTCTCCTTATTCCCCTGTACTATACCCTCCTATCCTTCCCATCATTCTCCCTGTCCGTATTCTACTGTATTATATTCTTCCTCTTTCCCCCTTCATTCTCCACCCCTTATCCCACCTCCCGTACCCTTCCCCCCCCCCCCCCCCATCCTAAAACCCACCGTGTTCGCGAATAGGTTTACCTCTCTCCTATTTTGATCCCTTTTATCCACCACAAGATTTTCCCCCTCACATTTGCCCTCTGTTTTTCCTTTTGTTCATGTTGGCTATAGTTGTCCCCTCCGTGTGGTCTTTTCCTGGATGATTTTTTCCCCCAGGCCCGTATTTTGGGGGCTCTGTCTTGAGTCCCCCCCCCAAAAAAAAAAAAAATAAATAAATAAAATAAAATAAAACTTTTGGAAAAGTGGGGATTGGACCTCGGTATATAGATAGATAGATAGATAGATAGATAGTATTGGGGGGGGGGGATTTTCTTCTTGCGGGTATGACAGTGTTGCCAATTGAGCTACTTTCCCGCTAGATCTAGAGGTATTTACTTCGATCTGGAGGCAAATCTTTACATGTAGGAGCATAAATTCTAGCGATATTCTGTAGATTTGAGCCATTTTGGAGCGATATTGTAGATAATGAGCCATTATTCCAGCGATTGTGGGCACTTGTTTACTATCTAGCGGACTTGATTTGGTAACGTATGATGTTTTTTTGCATTATCCATGATTTACCCCTTCAGCACTATGACGTATTGTTTACCTTTGATTCTCGCTGAAGTTAGACTAGTTTATGAAGTTAAGAAGGACCTGTGTAATTAACCCCTTCACCACCATTACGTAAAGTTCATCATATTCTGATTACCATTTGACGATTTCCTTTAGTTTATAATTTACCTCTGACTCAAATGGGTAAATACGAGCTCAACAAACCCTCTGAATAACATATGACTCTCTTAACCCCTTCTGTACCGGCGACGTCTTTGTAATTATCTGCTAGCTAATTTAGACGATTTTTTGTTCAGTTTAAGAAGGATCTGTGGTAGAAAAAAGGGTTAAGTGATATAGTTCGAAGCCTGTTAATTGTTGAAGGCCTAAGCTGCATAAAATCGTCTAATAGTTGCCAGCATATAAATATAAAACTGTCACTGGTAATAAAGGGGTTAAACTGCATAATATTATCTAATTCTAGCCACAACCATAAGTAAAGAGGCGTCATGGTACGGAAGGGTTACCCCTCCAGTCCCATGACGCCTTGTTACCTTTGATTATGGCTAAAAGTAGACGATTACATTAAGTTTAAGAAGGACCTATGTTATCAAGAAGGTCTCTTGGGATCGTATTTCCCTTTTTGAGTCGTGGAGGTAGATTACAAACTAAATATATCGTCTAATGGTACCAGAATATGATAGAAATTACATAATGATATTGAAAGGGTTAAAGTTAAATAGTAGGGAGGATATTTGTCTTTGTTTTGTCAGTTTTTTCCTTACATCGTGTGTGAATTGTTTTAGTGTTTTGTGTGGATTTTCTTGACATGCTATATATATTTCTTCATTAACTGTTTGTAATTCACTCTCTCTACTTTTCTGATTTAATGTGTAGATTTTCTAGCATATAGTTGATTTTTCGTACCTCCTTTCGTACCTTTTCCGGTTCCTCGTTTGTTACAAGCTTGCTATCGCTCGCCAGGAAAAAATAATCTTAATATTGACAAAGAAATGGGCGAAACTCTTAACATTTGAACAATAATGGGTCCCTAAACATAAAGGAGAAGGTATTTCAGAGAAGAAAAAAACGACACCTTCCCCTTAATAATGCTGTATATTTGTATTTCGTAACTTTCTTCATGTCCACTCTATTCTTCAAATTTACCATTTTTCTCGGCGACCTGCATTTTTCGTGCTCGACCTTTTCGTGTTTATGTCTCATTTAATTAACTACGCCTAGGAATATATATTTTTCTGTTAGCCCCTTCCGTTTCCGGCGTCGTCCTTTTTAATATATGCTAGGACTATTTAAATGATTTTGTGCACTTTGAGAAGGATCTGTGCTAGTAGAAAGTGTTTGTGAGATAGTTCCAAACCTGTTAATTGCTGGAGGCCCTTTTAAGACTTAATAAATTCGTCTAATAGTAGCCAGAATATACTTAATCCATTCACGCACAGGACACGATTTGCGCCTTTTTGGGGACACTTAAAAGCTATTGTGACCATCAGAAGTGTTAGAAACCTTTAGTTTAGTTACTTCAATCTCTGCAGTTGTCTTGTGAGTGAGCTGTGGGCAGAAAACTAATTTTGGAGGGGTAATTATGAGATTAAGATAACTATTTCTGAATGCTAAGCAGCAACCCCCGAGTCCACAGGTTAAAGGGGGTGACCTGTCTTTTGTCTCTTCGGTTCTCTCTTTCTCTGGCTTGTATCTATTCGACCCCATTCAGCCTACTGTTTTAAGACGTTTACCCCCATGCAGGTGTAATTTTTTTCCTGGCGAGCGGCAGCGAGCCAGCATATTTGTTTTAAATGTTTTTGACAGCAGGTCAAATTTCTAAATTTTTCGATGGAAAAATGTCTCCGGCGAAGCCGGATTTCTCCATACAATGCTGGCTCGCTATCGCTCGCCAGGATAAAATCGACACCTAGATGGGGATAAACGTTTTAAAACAGTAGGCTGAATGGGGCCGAATGGATACAAGCCAGAGAGAGAAAGGAAAGTAAACAACAAAACAGGTGACCCCCCCTTAAAAGGATGGCGCCGCTACAGAAGGGGTACATTTTTCGAGGTGAACCATAGAGCTTCGTGTATATAGGTTGAGTTAATAGGGAGAGTTGGGACTACTTCTTTAATGTGTGTTTATCTTGTCTGACGGGAACTTTATACGTTCTCGTTTTTTTTTGTTATATTCAAACTAACTAAACTCTCTATACCTTTCTCTATCTATCTATGTTCTATATAATTATCTACCTAGCTATCCGTCAATCTATCTGTTTCCATATATTTAATATAAACACCATTAAAAAAGTGCACCTCCTCATATGGTGTTCATATGCATTCGGTCTATTTTTTAAAGTATATTTGTTATCTATCTATTTACCAATCTCTTTATATATCTCTATCTATCTATCTATAGCTATCTATAGCTATCTATCTTTCTCTATCTATCTATCTATCTATTTCTTTCTCCACTGCCCCTAACCACCTCCCCTCCCCCTTCCCCATTCCAAGACAGTTTTCTTCCCACAACGGCATTTTAATCGCTTCCCCCAATCTCGCGCGGATCAGTAGAATATTACTTTTGTTAGTCCCCTTCTTCCCTCGATCCTCATTTGTTAATCTCTCTCTCTCTCCTCGTTCTCTACTCTTCTGCTACTCTTCCCTTTATTCTATTTCCCATTGTTTTCTTTGCTTTTCTTTGCTTTCCTTTCCTTTTATTTCCATTTCTTTGTATTCCTATCCTTTATTTCCTTCCATTTCTTTCTTTACTTTTCTTTCGTTTCGTTTCGTTTCGTTCCGTTCCCTTTTTGTTTCCATTCCTATGATTTCCTTCCCTTCCTTTGCTTTCCCTCCTTTTTCCTTTCCCTGTCTTTATTTTGCATTCCATTCCTTCCATTCCCTCCCATTTCCTGCCCCACCCATCCCCTCCCTACTCTTCTATCATTCCCTTATTTTCCTTCCACTTACTGTCCTTCCACTTATTCCCCTTCCACTTACTGTCCTTCCACTTACTGTCCTTCCACTTATTCCCCTTCCACTTACTGTCCTTCCACTTACTGTCCTTCCACTTACTGTCCTTCCACTCACTGTCCTTCCACTTACTGTCCTTCCACTTACTGTCCTTCCACTTACTGTCCTTCCCCTTAATGTCCTTCCACTTACTGTCCTTCCACTTACTGTCCTTCCACTTACTCCCCTTGCACTTACTGTCCTTCCACTTACTGTCCTTCCACTTACTGTCCTTCCACTTACTGTCCTTCCACTTACTGTCCTTCCCCTTACTGTCCTTCCACTTACTGTCCTTCCCCTTAATGTCCTTCCACTTACTGTCCTTCCACTTACTCCCCTTCCACTTACTGTCCTTCCACTTACTGTCCTTCCACTTACTGTCCTTCCACTTACTACCCTTCCATTTACTGTCCTTCCACTTACTCCCCTTCCACTTACTGTCCTTCCACTTACTACCCTTCCACGTACTGTCCTTCCACTTACTGTCCTTCCACTTACTGTCCTTCCACTTACTGTCCTTATACTTACTGTCCTTCCACTTACTGTCCTTCCACTTTATGTCCTTCCACGTACTGTCCTTCCAGTATACTCCCCTTCCACTTACTGTCCTTCCACTTACTGTCCTTCCACTTACTGTCCTTCCACTTACTCCCCTTCCACTTAATTACTGTCCTTCCACTTCCTGTCCTTCCACTTCCTGTCCTTCCACTTACTCCCCTTCCACTTACTGTCCTTCCACTTACTGTCCTTCCCCTTACTGTCCTTCCACTTACTGTCCTTCCCCTTAATGTCCTTCCACTTACTGTCCTTCCACTTACTGTCGTTCCCCTTAATGTTCTTCCATTTACTGTCCTTCCACTTACTGTCCTTCCACTTACTGTCCTTCCCCTTAATGTCCTTCCACGACTGTCCTTCCACTTACTACCCTTCCACTTACTGTCCTTCCACTTACTGTCCTTCCCCTTACTGTCCTTCCACTTACTGTCCTTCCCCTTAATGTCCTTCCACTTACTGTCCTTCCACTTACTGTCCTTCCACTTACTATCCTTCCACTTATTCCCCTTCCACTTACTGTCCTTCCACTTACTGTCCTTCCACTTACTGTCCTTCCACTTGCTGTCCTTCCACTTACTGTCCTTCCCCTTAATGTCCTTCCACTTACTGTCCTTTCACTTACTGTCCTTCCACTTACTCCCCTTCCACTTACTGTCCTTCCACTTACTGTCCTTCCACCTACTGTCCTTCCCCTTACTGTCCTTCCACTTAATGTCCTTCCCCTTATAGTCCTTCCACTTACTGTCCTTCCACTTACTGTCCTTCCACTTACTCCCCTTCCACTTACTGTCCTTCCACTTACTGTCCTTCCACTTACTGTCCTTCCACTTATGGTCCTTCCACTTACTACCCTTCCATTTACTGTCCTTCCACTTACTCCCCTTCCACTTACTGTCCTTCCACTTACTACCCTTCCACGTACTGTCCTTCCACTTAATGTCCTTCCACTTACTCCCCTTCCACTTACTGTCCTTCCACTTACTGTCCTTCCACGTACTGTCCTTCCACTTACAGTCCTTCCACTTGCTGTCCTTCCACGTACTGTCCTTCCATTATACTCCCCTTCCACTTACTGTCCTTCCACTTACTTTCCTTCCACTTACTCCCCTTCCACTTACTGTCCTTCCACTTACTCCCCTTCCACTTACTGTCCTTCTACTTACTCCCCTTCCACTTACTGTCCTTCCACTTACTGTCCTTCCCCTTACTGTCCTTCCACTTACTGTCCTTCCCCTTAATGTCCTTCCACTTACTGTCCTTCCACTTACTGTCCTTCCCCTTAATGTCCTTCCATTTACTGTCCTTCCACTTACTGTCCTTCCACTTACTGTCCTTCCCCTTAATGTCCTTCCACGACTGTCCTTCCACTTACTACCCTTCCACTTACTGTCCTTCCACTTACTACCCTTCCACTTACTGTCCTTCCACTTACTCCCCTTCCACTTACTGTCCTTCCACTTACTGTCCTTCCCCTTACTGTCCTTCCCCTTACTGTCCTTCCCCTTACTGTCCTTCCATTTACTGTCCTTCCACTTACTGTCCTTCCCCTTAATGTCCTTCCATTTTACTGTCCATCCACTTACTGTCCCTCCACTTACTGTCCTTCCCCTTAATGTCCTTCCACTGACTGTGCTTCCACTTACTCCCCTTCCACTTAATTACTGTCCTTCCACTTCCTGTCCTTCCACTTCCTGTCCTTCCACTTACTGTCATTCCACTTACTATCCTTCCACTGACTGGCCTTCCACTTACTACCCTTCCACTTACTGTCCTTCCACTTACTACCCTTCCTTTTACTGTCCTTCCACTTACTGTTTTTTCCACTTACTCCCCTTCCACTTACTGTCCTTCCACTTACTGCCCTTCCACTTACTCCCCTTCTACTTACTGTCCTTACACTTACAACCCTTCCACTTACTGTCCTTCCACTTACTACCCTTCCACTTACTGTCCTTCCACTTATTGTCCTTCCACTTACTGTTCTTCCACATACTCCCCTTCCACATACTCTCCTTCCACACACTCCCCTTCCACATAATCCCCTTCCACTTACTCCCCTTCCACATACTCCCCTTCCACATAATCCCCTTCCACATACTCCCCTTCCACAAACGCCCCTTCCACATATTCTCCTTCCACATACTCCCCTTCCACATATTCACCTTCTACATCCTCCCCTTCCCCATACTCCCCTTCCAAATAATGTCCTTCCACATAATCCCTTTCCACATACTCCCCTTCCACATACTCCTCCTCCACATACTCCCCTTCCACATACTCCCCTTTCACATAGGCATATTCCCCTTCCATATACTCCTTCCCCATACTCCCCTGCCACATACTCCCCTTCCACAGACTCTCCTTCCACAGACTCTCCTTCCACATGCTCCCCTTCCATATACTCTCCTTCCACATACTCCCCTGCCCCATACTCCCCTTCCACATACTCTCCTTCCACATACTCCCTTTCTACTTAATACTCTTCCACATACTCCCCTTCCACATACTCCCCTTTAATATACTCTCCTTCCGCATACTTCCCTTCTTCTTAATGCTCTTCCATATTCTCCCCCTCCATATACTCCCCTTCCACATAGCCTCCTCCCTTTCTACTTAATACTCTTCCACATACTCCCATTCCATATTCTCCTTCCTCCATACACCCCCTTTCCTAATCCCCCCACCACTTACCCTATTTTCCATTCCCGTTTTCCTCCTCTTCTCTCTCCCTTTCTCTCTCCTCTCTCCTCTCTCTTCTCTCTCCTCTCCTCTCTCTCTCTTTTCTCTCTCTCTCTATATATATAATATATATATATATATATATATATATATATATATATATATATATATATATCAATAATGAATAGATAGATCAATAAATAAATAGAATATATACTAAAAAAAAACAATAACACAAATATATGAGAGATTGACCCCAGGATAGTTTTTCTCGTAAAGCGCCTTTGATCACCATCCAGTATTGTAAAGATTAGGAGATGTTTGTTACTTGCTTTTCATTTTGTATTTGTTGCTATCATCTATTTGTCCTATACTCCTTTCACCTCTACTTCCATTATTTACCTTTACTTTTCTCCTTTGTTTTCCTCTCTTTCTTCCTTCCCTTCTCTCTTTTCCTTACCTCCTCTCTCTTCTCTTCTTTCCCTCCTCTCTCTTTCTTTCTTCCCTCTCCTTTTCCTTCCTCTCCCCCTCCCCCCCCCCCCCCCCCCCCCCCCCCTGCCGCCACCCACATACTATTGGTTGACGCTTAGATACTTTTCTCGTAAAACGCCTTTAACCACCTCCTAGAATATTGAGCATCCAATATAGTTGTTGTTGCTTACTCTCCTTTATGTGTGTTGTCATCCGTTTATATAAGATTGATGAAGTACAGAGGATATAAATTATAGTGAAAAGTTCGTAGGATAATGAATTGATAAATGGTGTTGTAGTGTAGGTGATATAAGTTATAGTTTGAGAAGTTCTTAGGTAGCATTAGAATAGATGTAGTGTAGGGGATATAAGTTGTAGTTGTAGAAGTTCTTAGGTAGCGTTAGAATAGATGTAGTGTAGGGGATATAAGTTATAGTGGGAGAAGTTCTTAGGTAGCATTAGAATAGATGTAGTGTAGGGGATATAAGTTATAGTGGGAGAAGTTCTTAGGTAGCATTATAATAGATGTAGTGTAGGGGATATAAGTTATAGTGGGAGAAGTTCTTGGTAGCCTTATAATAGATGTAGTGTAGGGATATAAGTTATAGTGGGAGAAGTTCTTAGGTAGCATTAGAATAGATGTAGTGTAGTGATATAAGTTATAGTTGAGAAGTTCTTAGGTAGCATTAGAATAGATGTAGTGTAGGGGATATAAGTTATAGTGGGAGAAGTTCTTAGGTAGCATTAGAATATATGTAGTGTAGGTGATATAAGTTATAGTTTGAGAAGTTCTTTGGTAGCATTATAATAGATATGTAGTGTAGGTGATATAAGTTATAGTTGAGAAGTTTTTTAGGTAGCATTAGAATAGATGTAGTGTAGGGGATATAAGTTATAGGGAGAAGTTCTGAGGTAGCATTAGAATAGATGTAGTGTAGGTGATATAAGTTATAGTTTGAGAAGTTCTTAGGTAGCATTAGAATAGATGTAGTGTAGGGGATATAAGTTATAGTGGGAGAAGTTCTTAGGTAGCATTAGAATAGATGTAGTGTAGGGGATATAAGTTATAGTGGGAGAAGTCTTAGGTTAGCATTAGAATAGATGTAGTGTAGGGGATATAAGTTATAGTGGGAGAAGTTCTTAGGTAGCATTAGAATAGATGTAGTGTAGGGGATATAAGTTATAGTGGGAGAAGTTCTTAGGTAGCATTAGAATAGATGTAGTGTAGGGATATAAGTTATAGTGGAGAAGTTCTTAGGTAGCATTAGAATAGATGTAGTGTAGGGGATATAAGTTGTAGTTGTAGACGTTTTTAGGTAGCATTAGAATAGATGTAGTGTAGGTGATATAAGTTATAGTGGGAGAAGTTCTTAGGTAGCATTAGAATAGATGTAGTGTAGGGGATATAAGTTGTAGTTGTAGACGTTCTTAGGTAGCATTAGAATAGATGTAGTGTAGGGGATATAAGTTATAGTGGGAGAAGTTCTTAGGTAGCATTAGAATAGATGTAGTGTAGGGGATATAAGTTATAGTGGGAGAAGTTCTTAGGTAGCATTAGAATAGATGTAGTGTAGGGGATATAAGTTATAGTGGGAGAAGTTCTTAGGTAGCATTAGAATAGATGTAGTGTAGGGGATATAAGTTATAGTGGGAGAAGTTCTTAGGTAGCATTAGAATAGATGTAGTGTAGGGGATATAAGTTATAGTGGGAGAAGTTCTTAGGTAGCATTAGAATAGATGTAGTGTAGGGGATATAAGTTATAGTGAGCAGTTTCTTAGGTAGCATTAGAATAGATGTAGTGTAGGGGATATAAGTTATAGTGGGAGAAGTTCTTAGGTAGCATTAGAATAGATGTAGTGTAGGGGATATAAGTTGTAGTTGTAGACGTTTTTAGGTAGCATTAGAATAGATGTAGTGTAGGTGATATAAGTTATAGTGGGAGAAGTTCTTAGGTAGCATTAGAATAGATGTAGTGTAGGGGATATAAGTTATAGTGGGAGAAGTTCTTAGGTAGCATTAGAATAGATGTAGTGTAGGGGATATAAGTTATAGTGGGAGAAGTTCTTAGGTAGCATTAGAATAGATGTAGTGTAGGTGATATAAGTTATAGTGGGAGAAGTTCTTAGGTAGCATTAGAATAGATGTAGTGTAGGGGATATAGTTATAGTGGGAGAAGTTCTTAGGTAGCATTAGAATAGATGTAGTGTAGGGGATATAAGTTATAGTGGGAGAAGTTCTTAGGTAGCATTAGAATAGATGTAGTGTATGGGATATAAGTTATAGTGGGAGAAGTTCTTAGGTAGCATTAGAATAGATGTAGTGTAGGGGATATAAGTTATAGTGGGAGAAGTTCTTAGGTAGCATTAGAATAGATGTAGTGTAGGTGATATAAGTTATAGTGGGAGAAGTTCTTAGGTAGCATTAGAATAGATGTAGTGTAGGGGATATAAGTTGTAGTTGTAGACGTTTTTAGGTAGCATTAGAATAGATGTAGTGTAGGTGATATAAGTTATAGTGGGAGAAGTTCTTAGGTAGCATTAGAATAGATGTAGTGTAGGTGATATAAGTTATAGTTTGAGAAGTTCTTAGGTAGCATTAGAATAGATGTAGTGTAGGGGATATAAGTTATAGTGGGAGAAGTTCTTAGGTAGCAT
>CM064572.1:45932157-45959387 GCA_032716605.1 Paralithodes platypus
CAAGACGCAGGATAGTTTTCCCATAAAGCGCCTTTATCACCATTTAGCACTGTGAGGAGCTATGTAATGTTGTTGTTGCTTGTTTTTCTTTAGTTTTGTTGTTTTCCTTTAAGGGTTATATGTATTCATTTATTTCGTTATTTATATTTTAGTTTCCTCGCTAGACCTCCATCATGCTTTAAAAATACCCCCTAGACCCCGCTTAGAGATATATTTGTAAACAAAAATCGGTAGAGAAATGTCCCGCCCAAAGGCCGGTTCCTCTTAAAATTACAGGTTATATCGCTCGCCAAGAAAAAATCGACACCTAAATGGCAAGAAAGGTCCTAATATTAACAAAGACATTGGGTGAAAGATCATGAAATCGCCAAACTAATGGAAGAAACGTCTTAAAGTCTCAAAACTAATGGGGTTAAGCATGAGGAAGAAGGGAACCCAGAAAAACTATCCTCCCCATAATCTCCTGTTCCTTTTTCCTCCATCTCTTATTTTTTTTTCCTTCCTTTCCCTTTACTTTCCTTTCCTGTCTAATTTCCTGTTTATTTTCATTTTCTGATTTACTCTGCTGTGTTGTGTATGTCCCTGTTCGGGCTCTGTCTGGAGTCCCCCCCCCCCCCTAAGTATAACACCGACATATAAAAATGGTGACAAAACACTACCAAATAACTATAGGCCGATTAGCTTAACTTGCGCAATTGGAAACATATGTGAATCAATCATAAGGGATGAAATCGTATTATTCCTTGAGAACAATAACCTTATTAACAATAGTCAACACGGATTCAGAGCAAAGAGATCATGCCTAACTAATTTAATATAATTTTATGACAGCCTATACAAACTAAATTACTTCACCAAAAGCCTCGACATAGTGTATCCAGACTTTCATAAATTATTACAGAAAATAAGAGACATAGGAATACAGGGCAAAATGTATGATTGGATTAAAAACTGGCTAAGTGAAAGAAAACAAAGAATAGTTATCAACGGTGTGGAAGCAACATGGAGCTCAGTAACTAGTCCCCCAAGGCTCAGTATTGGGACCAGTGTTATTCATAATATAATATCAATGATATAGATAATGGCATAAATAATTTAATTTTCAAATTCGCGGATGACACGAAGATAGGTAATGCAATAATTTCCGAAAGTGATAGAATAAACCTTCAAGCTGATTTAAATAAAGTCACAGAGTGGGCGGAGAAGTGGAAAATGTCGCTTAATGTGAACAAATGTCAGATATTGCAAATAGGTTCCAAAAACAATAAATATGAATACTACATGAATGAAGAAAAAATACACAATGTAACACAAATAAAAGACTTGGAAGTGCTGATAAACGAAAACTTAAAATCTTCCAATCAATGCACAGCGGCTGCAAACAAAGCAATCAGGGCACTAAGTTTCATCAGAAGAAACTTTCACTATCACAGCAAAGACATAGTTTGGCCCTTATACATAAGTATGGTGAGACCGCACCTCGAATACGCTGTGCAGTTTTGGTCATCCCACCTCATAAGGGATGTTAAGAAATTGGAATCTGTGCAAAGGAGAGCCACTAAACTAATCCCTTCTTTGAGAAATAAATCATATGATGAAATACTGAGAGAACTCGACCTTTTTTCACTTAACCTAATACGTGCGCACCCCCTGTAGTATACAGCTACCCCTGTGCGGAGGTATGACGATTTGGGTAACCCTTGCAAATATCGATGAAAAGCACATCAGCTTGTAGGGAATGTTCGCGCGCATCGAGCCATATATATTTGACCCAAAACAAAAATCTGGGGGGGGGTGGGGCGGCGGTCCGTAATTGAAAAAAATGGAGCGAATGGCATCGCGCGGCCAGATTGTCATCGCGCAGCAAGATTTCCCGGGTGAATATCCGCGCGCCCAGGGGGTAGTAGGAGAGGGAGGAGAGGGGAGGGCGGGTTCTGGCGTAATGTCTCCTATTTATCCTATTTTGAGCACTTTTATGCCATGTAGAGTATGTGTACGTATGTGTACGTTTGTAGGCCACCCATATACCAAGGAATATACTGCATGTAGACCAAATATGCGACATATAAGCGAATTATGAATGAGTTTTGAGGCGGAAACGGAGGTGAGAGAGTTTGGGCGGGAAGGTATGAAGGGGAGTACAGGGTGTGTTGGCAGTAATATCACGTATATATCGTATTTTCAGCACTGTCATGCTATATAAAGTATGTGTACGTATGTAGGCCAACCATATACCAAGGAATATGCCGCATATAGACCAAATATGCGACATACAGTATAAGCGAATTACGAATGAGTTTAGAGGCTGGAAGTGAAAGGTGGTGGAGAGGTGGGGTTGGGTGGGAGGGAGTTATGGGAGGACAGGGTGTGTTGGCTGGAATATCACATATATATCGTATTTTCAGCACTGTCATGCTATATAAAGTATGTGTACGTATGTAGGCGACCCATATAACAAGGAATATACCGCATATAGACCAATTATGCGATATATAAGCCAATTATGAATGTGTTTATGGGAGAGGTGGGGTGGGTGGGTTGGTGGGAGGGAGGGAGGGAGGAGGGAGAGGCAGGGAGGGAGGCCGGGCGGGAGGAAGGGAAGTCTGTGTGTTGAAAGGTCTCGGTGCCCAAGGCATGACCAAGGCTAGCTGTATGTTATTGCTTTAGAGCCGGTAGGGGTAGGTAGGGGTAGGGGGGAGCAGAATAATAATAATAATAATAATAATAATAATAATAATAATAAAGTGATAGCATTTACATATGTCGCTCGTATAGATGACTTTCAGACTTGCATTTTTATGCAAGCAGACATTGCATTTGACACATGTGAAGTATGCACACGAATAGGTAGGCCATTGACAGTAATAAAGTACGATCGTTTAGAGTAGCTTTGAGTAGCTTTGAGAAGTAGGAAGGGAAGGGAATGTGTGTGTGTAAACAAAGTGAGCTATATTTAGACTGGTGTCCAATTACGCGTGATAAAGGGTAGGCAGATTGCCATATGAAACACTTGGATTTATTCATTTGCAAATGATATGCAATACAAATGTATATTCGAGACTTACTTGGTGTATTTTGTATGATATGCATCACTATATATAATCGAATATACGCGTGTAATATAGAGGGATGTTGGAGGAATTTTCGACACAAACACAGTTGTCCTTCATTATTTGGAAGATTATACAATACAAATGTATTTGTGAAGGTTATTTTTTGCATGCTGTATTATAAATCAAACCGATATAGTATTGTGTAGGGGCCGAGTCACGGTGGGTGAGTGTAGAAAAGGGTTCAGCTGGGTGACCGTGCGATAAGACTGGTGTCACACTGAGAGGGGCAATGTTGGGGAGTGTTTGGGCAATTTTTGAACGAATAAAGTTCTATAATAAATTTATTTTTGAGAGAGATAGTTTGATATACCTTTGCATGATAGGACTGATAATTCCATCAATTTACTAAAGTAAATTGGTGGGATTAAACAATTTTTGTTTTACCAACTGACAGCTCGATGTACAGTTCAAGTTTTGAGTGATACATTGTATGAGCTGCCATGGCCTAGTCAGTAAACTCACGGACTGGGATTCTGAGGGTAGGTCAGGGTTGTGGGTTCGAATCCAGGAGGGGGTTATGGGGAAGTTTTTATAATGTTTAGACAAATTTTGATAAACAATTTTTTTACAAGCCCATGTCATTGTATTCAAGCAATATGAAATATTCATAGAATATATCATATTGCAAGAATACAATGACATGACCTTGTATTTTTGTTTTTTTTATTATTATTATTTTATAAGTAAGACGTACATAGGATTGAATCTACATAAGATTATTCTTTTACAATACAATATATGTCAGGTTGAAATAAACAAGGGAATAACATACACAAATATTTCTATTATTAGGAACAAAAAAAAGACATATAACATTATATCGCAGGGATAATATTGTACTTAGGTGTTTTATATATATATTATATATAGAAGCAATTGACTCTCCGGCAGGGAATCGTAGGTGTATAAGGAAGAGCAATACCAAAGCGTAAAGGAACATCTTTATTTTTCTAGAACATGTGCGACGTTTCGACACCAACATGTGTCATTGTACAAAGGAGTACAAAGGAGTACAAAGGAAATCAAGCAACAACAGGTCTAGTGACCCTTCTAGGTTGCTTGTCCTCCAAAACACTGAGGATCAAGTGTCCAAACAGTGGTTTAGAGTGGGTAAGGGAACATTGGAAAGGGAACTACTGCCCTGCCACTAACGTGGCAGGACTAGGAAGTTAGTAGGGGACATATGGGTTAGTAACTGAGGGGAGGATAAAGTTATTCATTTACAAACGCAGTCAGTCGCGGGTTTGATGCGAGATATTTGTCTAGGCGGAATTTAAATGAATCAACGGTGCTGCAGTCTATAACGTCTCGGGGAAGCCCATTCCACAAGTTGACAACTCGATTGAAGAAGAAATTCTTAGATTCGTGCGAGTTAAAAGATTTACCAATAATTTTGCAACCGTTTCCCCGCGTGTAATTAGATTGGTCGATAGTGAAGTACTTACTACAGTTCATATTGTCGATGCCTTTGATGATTTTGAACACTTGAATTAAGTCGCCTCTTAATCTGCGCTGGGTTAAAGGAAATAGATTTAATTCTCTAAGACGCTCTTCGTATGGTTTGTTCTTTAGGCTAGGTATCATTTTGGTAACTCTACGTTGAACTCGTTCTAGCTTGTTTATATCTTTTTGGTAATAAGGGCACCAGGATTGAACGCAGTATTCCAGAAGAGGGCGGACTAAGGAATTGTAAAGGGTTAGGATAACTTCTTTGGATTTATGCTCAAATGACCTGCCTATAAAGCCAATTATTTTGTTTGCCTTCTTAACAACTTCTGAACATTGTTGACTCGGTTTTAGGTTACTCGATATTGTTACTCCCAGATCAGTTTCTCTGTTACATTCTTAAGCTGAGTGCCATTCATCGAATAGTTTGCTTTCTCATTTAGGTATCCGACATGTAGTACTTTACATTTATCCGCATTGAAACTCATTTGCCAAATTTGGGCCCAACATGACAATTTATCTAGATTGTGTTGCATATCGTCAACTTGTTCTTTTGAGAGTACGCTATTTGCAATTTTTGTATCGTCAGCAAATTTTGAGATTGTGCAGGTGAGACCCTCATCTATGTCGTTGATGTAAATTAGAAAGAGAATTGGTCCTAGTACCGATCCCTGGGGTACCCCGCTACTTACATTGGTCCATTTAGATGCCTTACCGTTTATGACTACCCTTTGCTTTCTGTTGCTGAGCCAATTTTCTATCCATTTCAACACCGTCTTGTATTCCATGCGCTTTTAGTTTTAGCAGTAAACGTTTGTGGGGAACTTTGTCAAAGGCCTTTTGAAAATCAAGGTATATAATATCTACAGCTTTACTCTCATCGTAGAGGTGAGGATATCGTGGAAGAAGTCTAAGAGGTTTGTTAAACAGGAACGTTTTTTACGAAAGCCGTGTTGAGTATCTTTAAGTATGTTATTTTCCTCTAAGTGATTTACGAGTCTGTCTCGTATGACCGTTTCTAGCATTTTACATACAACTGAGGTTAAGCTAATTGGACGATAGTTACTGGGTAGGGATTTGCTGCCTTTTTTGAATATCGGTGTTACGTTGGCTAGCTTCCACTGATCAGGCATAGTTCCAGACTGCAAGGATTTATTGAATAGTAATGTCAGTGGTTTGGAGAGCTCATTCTTAGCTTCCTTTAGAACTCTAGGCGAGATTGTATCAGGTCCTGGCGTTTTATTTACCTTGAGTTTATCTAAACAATTCAATACTTCTCTCTGTAACGGTGATATTGCTTAGAACATCTGAATTATCAATCTGAATCGGCGATGGTGTCTATGTTAATGGTTACTACAATAATTTAAATCTTGTGTACTTTATAGTAATTTAACCTACTTTTACAAATTGTATATATGATTGCAAACTTTTAATTTAGGTTCTTTTTTCCTTTTTTAGGCTTGAAAATGACACATGTTGGTGTCGAAACGTGGCACATGTTCTAGAAAAATAAAGATGTTCCTTTACGCTTTGGTATTGCTCTTCCTTATATATATATATATTTATGAGGTAGCAAATATTTTGTGACAAAAGCGTGATCAGGTAGTTAGGAACAACAAAATACATATAACTTTATATCACAGGGATAATATTGTACTTAGGTGTTATATATATATATATATATATATATTTTATTTTATTTTTTTTTTTTTTATATATATATATATATATTATATATTAGGTAACAAATATTTAGTGACATAAAAGCGTGATCAGGTAGGTCAGGTCAGGTAGGGCGCGATTCCAGGGCATGGGCAGGGGCGGCACTCAATAGTTCTTGTAAATATGGTAGTCCCTGAAGCAGTCACCCAAGCAGAGTGCAACCTTGCACTCGTTGCACATGGAGGTGACTTTTCGAGTCTCCTTGGGTCTCCTGGTGGTGTTGCTGCAAACGTGACATTTCACCTGCTTGTGACGAGTGCCAAGTAGCTGCGTGTGGACTGCATAGTGCCTGTGGACCGCCACCTGGATGCGGTCAGGGACGTGATCACCACGCCATGCCACATTCCTCAGAGTGGGGGTGCCATATTTTTCCAGGAGTTGGTACGAGACGTTGTACATGAACTCCCGGAACTTCAACTTTTGGTTAGGAGCCATGTCTTTTTTGACAAGCCACAGGTTGAACGCGTTGAGCATCGTGATGTTGACTAGGTCGAGGAAGAGCTTGTGACACCATTTCACAGTCTTCCTCAGACACTCAACGCCTGCAAGTTGACAATCTGACTTGTTTACCAGGCGCATGTATTTTGTGTAGTCCACTACCATGTTGGGTTTTTCAATCGTCTTCTTGGTGCGGTAGTGGACTTTACCAGAGTCGATCTGGGCACCTGTGTGGACTGTCGAAAGCAGATGAACGTCACGTTTGTCCTTCCACTTCAGAGTCACCACTTTCCCGGACTTCTCCAGCATCTTGTACTTGCCGCCCCCCCCCCCCTCCCCTTCGTCGCCTTCGTCGTAACCTGCTCTCGCGGTGTTCTTGTGCCAGTTCATCTTCAGAAGGTGTGTCACTGGAGGAGGGATCTGGAAGTGGAATGACCTGACCGACAAACTTTGGCAAGGACTTTCTTGTCTTTCTGACAGTCCCACATGACCCCGTTTGGTTGTCATGAAGAAACTGGCAGAGAGCAGGAGAAGTATACCAATTATCGGTGTACAGTACAATACGTGTCCATGGCCTATGTAAGGTGCCATAATTTTATTTACGATGGCCCCTGACATGCCCATGGGGTCATTGGCACCGACTCTTGGCACTTCTATATCAGTTCCTGTATAAACGATCATGTCAAGCACTATACCGGTCTCACAGTCACACAACACGAAGAGCTTGATTCCAAACCTGTTCCTTTTCAAGGGGATATACTGTTTGAACACAAGACGACCTTTGAAGAGCACGCGACTCTCATCAATCACCAAGTTGTTGAAGGGGTAAAAATATTTCTTGTATCTCGCCAGCAACATGGTGATCACCTCCCGAACTTTCCATAATCTATCAATCCTGTTAGGATTTTCATTGTCTGCAAAGTGCATAAATCTCAGCAGCAACAAAAATCTGTCACGAGTCATGAACTTATTGAAAGTTGTTATGGCGATCAGAGGGTTGTGTTTCCAATAATGTTGAAGCACATGCTTCTTGCAAAGAGGCATGAGCATCACTAAGGCAAAGAACGTCATGAAATAATTTATGGTCGTATCTACCCAGCTTTTTATTCTCGCTCTTGGAGAAATGACGTCCATTTTGCTCCGCACCTACCTGTAGTAGGCGTTGGTTTGGGCAACTATGAACGACATTAGCTGCACGTCGAAGAAGGCGAGGAAGAAATACATCTCGTTCGAGTTGTCGTCACAGGGCCAGTCAGCAGTTGTACCTGACCTACCAGCATCAAACTGGTGCAAATCAGGCACAAAATCGGCCCCGACAGACCACACAAACGTATAGATATTGGCGTCGGGGATTGGAATGGCGTCTGCGTCTTCGCCACCATCAGACAAATCACTGTCATCGTCACGGTATAGCACATCCTCGTCACCCTCGTCACTTGAACGCCCCTCCTCATTGTCGTCACTTCGCTCGGATTCACTGTCACTATCCACCCCCGCCCCCCACCCACACTCCCGTGCGTCGTCGTCGTTGTCGTATAAATCCTGCGTGTCATCCTGGGAATCAGGAAACAGCAGGGCATCGTACTTCGACGGAGTAAGGTGCTTCGTCCATCTCGATTGGGCAGGTGTCCTGTGGGCAGGGGCAGAAGGGCCGGCAGAAGGGTTGGAAGGGGCGGCGTCGGCAGGGCCTGCAGTGGTGGGTGGGGCAGAGGTAGAGGCCCTGGACGCAGGCAATATTATTGTTGTCCCTGTCACCTTTGTTGCCTTGCCCTTCGTCGCTTTCTTCACTTTAGCAAGGGCAGGGGCAGGGGCAGTGGCAGGGGCAGAAGGGCCGGCAGGGGCGGCGTCGGCCGTGCCAGCAGAGGTCCTGGATGGCAATATTATGGTGGTCCCTGTCGCCTTTGTCGCCTTGCCCTTCGTCCCTTTCTTCCCTTTGGCAGGGGCAGTGGCAGGGGCGGCATCGGCAGGGCCAGCAGAGGTCCTAGATGGCAATATTATGGTGGTCCCTGTCGCCTGTGTTGCCTTGCCCTTCCCTGTCTTCACTTGGGCGGGGGCAGAGGCGGCGGCGGCAGGGGCAGAGGCGGCGGCGGCAGGGGCAGGGGTGGCTGGTGGTGGTGGTGGTGGCACAGTGGTAGTGGCAGAGGTACCAGTTTTTTTACCATGCCCTTCCCTGTCTTCCCAGTGGCCCCGCAGGTCCTGCAGCCCCAGGGCGGCCTCCTGCGTCGGTGGGTGGTGGTGGCAGTGTCCCTGAAGGACAATGATCTCTGTGCACTGCCCTTGCTTGCACGTGTTTTACGTGCTTTACGTGCAGGTTCCTCGTCCTCGGAGCTACTCGTGCCGTAGTAATGGTAGCTTGGGTCTTTGGCAGCCACTCTCTGCCTTCCACGGCCGCTTACACCACCAGAAGGAGGGCTGGTTATATCATCAGGGCGAGAGCGTGAGGGACGTGTGGGCTCCATGACAAGTGCTTGTGTACTGCTTGAGTGGGTGCGGGCCGAGCGTGTGGGGTAGTGGCATCGAGAGTTGCCAAGTTGTACTACACCCGCACCAATTTGTAGCCGCCTGGCTGTAAACCCGCGGTTTTGGTACGCGTTCAAAAACCGAGATTATAAGAGTTGTCCTGCAGCGCACTGGTAAAACTCTTAAGAGTCTACCCGCACTTGACGGGTTAAGAAACGAAGGATGAGAGGCCAATTGATAGAGTGTTTTAACATTCTAAAAGGATTCAGTAACATTAACCTAGATAAGTTATCCTTTCCTTCAACTTTCCTTTTCTATCGGATATGAGATCTCTACTAGAAACTAGAATTAAGTCCTGACCACCTCGTTTGGATCGTAAGGTCTGTGTGGCAAGTGTATCTATGTAAATCTCTCTCTCACTCTCACTGTCTCTCATCATCATCTTTTAAGCAATTTTCATTCATAAACAGTACATGATAACGAAGATTCAACTTCAATTCTATATCAACAATGATTAATTATATTATACTGTACTCTTTGCATGTAGTTAAATGTTATACGGAAACGGAATTTATATAAACTATCCTCTTTGAATTGAAATGGAGGGAACATAATAAAGTACCAATATTATGCAAGTGTTCCTTAATTATAGATACTTTTGGCCATGTACGATAAATTGTTCAATAAATTGAGAGAGAGAAAGAGAGAGAGAGAGAGAGATACCGAGCTTCAGATAAGTAGATTACCGAGCCAGGGTTAATGTTTAACTCGGTACACCGTAATGCATTCTGGTAGTATATGCTGGCTGTTGTTAGACGATTTTTAATGATTTAGAATAGGTCTGTGGGAATTATTGAAATAAAAATATTATTACGAAAGAGTGTACCCCTTTATATTTTGTTATATATATATATATATATATATATATATATATATATATATATATATAATTATTCTAAGAATGAGACTAAAGACATAGCTGCCTGTAACGAGTGTTCCTTGAAATTTAAAGAGAGAGTCAAATTCAAGGTAAGTTAGAGTCGAATTGTCTGGCCACATGGGGTCTGAAGGAGTTTAAGTCGCAGGATGGGGGAAAGATTGATTGAGAGAGTGAGTTCCCGCTTTACTTGTCGAGTGGAAGGGAAATGGGGATTAATAGTAGTTGTTCCTAAGCTATGTAATAATGTGTAGTGTTAGCAGGAATGAAATATATACAGGCGCCATACTACTGAAAGGATTCACCTTCCGCGTCGCTATTGCTTTCAATTGTACACCGTAAATGAGCTTAACCCTTCCTGCCCGGGTGTCATTTTAAAATGACACCCCTTGCGAAGGGCAGGAGCCCGGGTGTCCTTTTGAAATCCGTAAGCTTGAAAGCCTATTAAGCGTGGTTTGAAAGCCGTGCGTCGAAACGTTTGTAAACAAAGCCGATCGGAGCGACGCGCAGCTTCAAAAAGAAGAAGAAAAAGTTGGATCATTGTTGTTGTTGTCTGCTAGAACGAAATTAGTGTCTGTAAATATCCGATATTGCTAAAACCGCATTAAAACTCTCTCCACAGAAATTGTCATCACAACTGAACCAGTTGACCTAGAGAGCTCTACTAAACGCCAGTCTACAGATACAAGTAAGGGCTATATTTCGAGAATAATATTCTCTAGCAGTTAAAATAAAAAAATAGGCATATTAAACATACAACGTTTTTTGGCCAGATTGCCCGGGTAGGCCTATTCGTCATTTAGAAGGTTAGCCCGAGGAGGAAGAGTTAAAGGGAAAGGGTATAACTTTTGGTCGATTATTGCATATATTTATATTTTTTTTAGTTTCCTTACTAGACCTCCATCAAACTAAAAAAAAAAACATCCATTAGATCTCCCTTTTAGATTAATTTGTACATTTTACGGTACAAAAATGTCCTCTCCGAAGGCTGGTTTTCCCAAAATTACAGGCTCACTATCGCTCGAAAGGAAAAAATTGACACCTAAATAACATGAAAACTAATGGTTCTAAACATGATGGAGAAGAGGATCTAGAAAAACGACCCATCTCCCCTTAAGTCAGCTAGTCAGTCAGTAGCCAGCCCTTACTCCCACAAAAGGTAGGGAGGATCAGCAAGAGAAACGAGAAAGAAACAAGAGATGACAGGAGAACACATAATTAACGGTTTGCTCACAAAAAGCAAGGACACAACCATTCAGAAGCACCAATCACACATCAGCCCCCGAAATCAATGGCTTCACCTCAGATGTTTTCATAAAGGAAATATAATCATTAACTCTTCCGGCTCGGCTGTCCTGTTATAAGGACACCGCGGCAGTTGGGTAGGACCCCGGGTGTCCTCATACCAGGCAGTAAGCTTGAAAGCCTATTCAGCTTGGTCTGAACACTGTGCGTCCGACGCATGTAAACAAAGCCGGTCATTGCGTCACCGCACCTCCGTAAACAAGGAGACGTCGGATCAATGTTGTTGTTGTGACGTATGACGAAATTAGTGTCTAAAAAGCTCCGATATTGTCAAAATCGTGGCAAAATTCGCTCCACGGAAATCGTCATTACAACTGAACCAGTTGACTTACAGAGCTCTACTCAACGCCAGTCTACAGATTGAAAACCGTACTACGTTATGAGATACTTGGGAAATTTGTAGCAGTTAAAATAACAAAGATATGGTAGCCTAGGCCTAGACGTTTTTCGGCCAAATCACCTGGGTACCCGACACTGTCCTTAGGAGGGGGGCACCGGGGGTGGGGAGGGTTAATAGTAATTTACCTTGATTATTGTATAACTGTTTCACCCTTATATTAAGGGGACAGTGGTTATTTGTTGGTTCTATATATATATTATTATGTTCCTTCCAACAACCAACTATACTCCTAAAATCGATTAATGAAATTTACAAACACATGTGGCAGTCCGTGGATTCGAATCCAGGATGCTCACACCGAAAATCAACACCTTATGCATCGCACCACGTAGACAGTTAAAAGAATGGTGGACACTGCCTACGATTTATTATGCAACTTCGAATCCTGCATATCAATCTAAGCATGTACACACATCCCAACTGCAACTCACGTAGGCTATGCATATGTGAATGGAAAGAGCAATTAATGGGGCCTTAACCACTAGGGAAGTCCTCTCGATAAATTACCCCTGAACCAATATCAATTATTATGTTCCTTCCTTCCAATATATAAGAGGGAAAATAAACACGGAGTCCCGAGTGCTTTCGTGTATTACATCTTCAGGGGACAGAGGACAGACAGAGAATGTCTGTCTATCCTCTGTCCCCTGAAGATGTAATACACGAAAGCGCTTGGGACTCCGTGTTAATTTTCCTTCCTTCCCTGTGGATATTTAGCATATTATAAGTTCACGTGTTGCTGTGACATTCTTGCATATATATATATATATATATATATATATATATATATATATATATATATATATATATATATATTATTACATCTGGAGACACCAAGATGAGATACGTGACAGACACCAAGATGTGATCCGTGACTGTACAGCAGAAACCTCGTGGCAAGTTTTCCCTCCTTCTTTCTACCTAACACCTGCGTATGTGACTTGAGACACTTGTGCCTATGTGACCCTGGTGAGAGAGTGGGGCGGAGGTGACGTAATAACAGTCCCCCCTACTCCCACCTACTTCGAGAACCTGTATTGGATCGCGCATCTCCTCTCACCTGTGGTTGGTCGACGCAAGCCTGCCTGTCAGCTGACTGGTAGCGGCATGAGGGTCCTGGCCTACATGACTCCTGAATCAAGCTCTGATTGGACTAGCGAGGAGAGGGAATGTGATAAATAGCCTGATATTTGAGAATTAAAATCAGTTGCATTCTTAGCTGGGTGGAGAGCAGCAGCATGGGCGAGATGATACTATAACAGGCTTGTATAGAAGGGTTTGATTTTATAGTGCGTGCCTAGCGACCACTATATTCGTTAGTTCGTGAGTTTTAGTTGGTGACTATTAGTCAACCTGAGGTATGTTGTACATACTTACCCTCTTTAGATTTAGGATTTGTGATTGGACATTGGATATAGAATGCAGTAACTAATTTATACGGCTGACATTGTACTAAAGTTACTTAAATTATTTGATGTAATACTATTGTTTCATTAGTGATTAAGCATTGTTGTAAGAAGTTCTATTAATTTATTTTGTTACTTAACTAAGGCAAAGCAAACTATAATTTTATTCTATATAATTACAGTGAAACCAAAATGTATACAAAACGATCCTGAAGTATTAAATGATTAAATGTTAATTTCTTTCATTTCTTATTATTTGGTTTAATTGTAAAATACTTTATTTCTGTTTATAAATACAATTCTATTTTATATGTGACTTTGTTATATTCCCTTATCATCTATCATATTGATTAATTATATGTCTTGCAGTAATAAGACTAAATAAGATAATATGCTAACAAGAGAGTAATAATAAATTAAGAGAATATCGAGGAATGAGAATAAGAGTAAATCATAATATTTAAAGGGTTAACGAACTAAAGTAATTATATATAAAAAGATCTAATTAATAATGTTTATACATTAATCATAATCAAGATTAATTAAAAGTCCTTACTTTCATACAAAGCTTTTCTCTATTCGTAATTATTAATTACCTACTGACTATTAAACATTGATATAATTCTATATGACTTGAAATTGTTTCATGATTGATCATAATTGTAGTGTATCAGAGTATAAAGGATAACTAATGCCAAAAGCTAAAAGGAATGCAAGTAACAACATAACAAATTTTAACAATTTAAGTTCTATTGGCCTTCAGCTGTCTGCTACCCTTTCATATTCTCTGTTCGGTCTAGTTTCATTAAGTTAACCACTTCTGAATCAAAATACGTAACAATATATATATATATATATATATACACGTATGTTTTAGTTTCCTCGCTAACCTTCATCAAGCTTACAAAATACACTCCCTAGACCCCCTTCCAAGCTAAATATTTAAATTTTTCGATAGAAAAATGCCCGGTTTGTCTTAAAATTACAGGCTCCTTATCGTTCACTAGGATATAATCGACACCTAAATGGCACGAAAAGTCTTGATATTTATATCAATATGGGAAGAAATTAAGGTTTTAATATTGACACACTAATGGGGCAAACGCCTTAATATCTAAAAACTAATGGAGCTAAACATGAGGAAGAAGGGGAGGTCCAGAAAAACTACCCATCTCCCTTTAGCATGGCAGCACTTTTCGTATTTCTCCTGAGTGTTGCAAGCTTTATTTACCATTTGTCGGACATATAAACTATCTATCTATATATCTATTTATCTATCTATCTATATGTCTATCTGCCTAGCTATCTATCTATCTATCTATATATATATATATATATATATATATATATATATATATATATATATATATATATATATATATATATATATATATATATACCGGTATATGTATCTATCTATCTATCAATCTATCTACTCAGGCCCATTCCTTTTTTTTTTTTTTTTAGTCTGGGGGTGGCCGACATGAAACAGAGTATAAACGATGTTCTCTATTGCGTTTCTCCAGCTAAGGTTTAGACTGAGGGTATTGTGGGGTTACCAGTCCAAGCTGCTCTGCCTGGCTGATGTGATCCATTAGCAACTACAGCTAAGCAGATACTAAGCAGATGAACCAGCAGAAGTTAAAGGGAGGTGGGCGTATTTATTTCATCATATATATATATATATATAAATTATATAAATATATATATATATATATATATATATATATATATATATATATATATATGTTAGTATAGCCAGGTAATAGATTCTCTTTTAAACAGACGAGGTTAAAGGCAATAGCAGTTTCAGCATTAAGGATTTTATTGTTACAGCTTTCAATAGTTCTAACAATTTTCCTCTGGGGTACAGAGATGAGGTACAACAGGTTAGCAAAATTCATGGTGGATACAACGTTTCACAAGTAAACATCTTGCATCTTCAGGGAAAGGAGAGGTAATGATTAGAATAGGGACAAGGTATCATATTTATACAAAATTTGAGGATCAAGAATAGGAAGGTGGGCGGAGCTACTGGGTGTGTGGTGGCTGTTCATTGGTGGAAGGCAGTCTGTTCGCGAGACGGGCACTAGATCTTATCGGTGGTTGGTTGTTGGCTGTGGGTGGCTGTGATTGGTTGGTGTTGTCAGTTGTGTGCTGAGCGCGGAGGCGTAAGGTAGGGGGGCACGGGGCGAGAGGAAGGGGGGCAACATGCCTGTAGCGCTTGCCTGAAGGAAGAATTTGAAGGTCTTGTGTTTGGTTGTTGATGCTGGGGTTGAGTGTTTGGATGTATAGAGCTTCTAAAATAGCTAGTCTTCTTGGGTCTGATTCTTTGTCGAGTATGGTGGTTTGTTTGTCTAGGTGGGCGCGAGTTAGGGCAAGATGGTGGGGGGCTTGATAGTGATCTTTTATAGCGCCAAATTGAAGGTGGAGGGTTAGTCGACGGGAAAGGCGAGTCTGTGTCATACCAACATAGGATAGGGGTCCACAGTCCCCAGAGGTGCAAATATGCTGATATATCACATGATCGTCTTTCGGTTGGTTGGTGGAAATGGGGCGGTTACGGAGGACAAGGTTGGAGGTCTTAGGAGATTTGTAGTAAATAATGAGATTTATTTTATTGTCAGGGTTGGTGGGGAGGACGTTTTTGTGAATTATTTCTTTCATAATGGATTCGTCTGTTGTGTGGTCGGAAGACATGTAGTTTCTGTAGAAAAATGTAATGTCATTGGCCGGGTTGGTGCTAGGGGGGTCTTGTTTGTACCATTTTTCTAGGTGGTGGTTGATGGCATTGGTGACATCAGTGTTGGAATACCCATTGTTGACTAGGACCTGGGTGAGCCTTTCCAGTTCATTGTGTATGTCATTCCAGGTGGTGCAATGGGTGAGGGCTCTCCTGACATAGGCGGCGATGGTGGACTGATGGTAACGTTTAGGGCATTCACTTTCCCCATTAAGACATTGGCCATTGTTAGTAGGTTTGGTGTACACTGTAGTTTTGAAGCCGTGGTCGTGGAGGGAGACAAGGATGTCGAGGAAGGGTAGATGTCCATCGGTGGTTTCTTCGTATGTGAAGTTGAGTCCGGAGGCGGCCATGAAGCGCTGCTGGAGGTCCCTGAGTTCTCCCAGGTCCTTCATCCGCACGAAGATATCATCGATGTACCTGCAGTAGACAGTGGGCCGGTGGGCAGCCAGGAGTTCCTCTTCGATAGTTCCCATGAAGAAATTGGCGAACAGGACCCCCAGGGGGCTTCCCATCGCTACACCGTCGATTTGCTGGTACATATTCCCGCGGGGGCAGAGGAAAGGGGACTCCTTAGTACATAGTTCCAAGAGCGTCTTCAGGGCCTTCTCCGGGATGTCCAGGGCATTAGGGCAGTGGTAAACTCGACGTAGGATAAAATCTATGATCTTGTCAACGGGCACGTTGGTAAACAAACTCTCTACGTCTAGGGAGGCGATGATGTGGTCGTTAGCTGGGGGGGCATCTCGTAGAATTTCTAGGAAGTCATAAGTCGACTAACCCTCCACCTTCAATCTCGCGCTATAAAAGATCACTATCAAGCCCCCCACCATCTTGCCCTAACTCGCGCCGACCTAGACAAACAAACCACCATACTCGACAAAGAATCAGACCCCAGAAGACTAGCTATTTTAGAAGCTCTATACATCCAAACACTCAACCCCAGCATCAACAACCAAACACAAGACCTTCAAATTCTTCCTTCAGGCAAGCGCTACAGGCATGTTGCCCCCTTCCTCTCGCCCCGTGCCCCCTACCTTACGCCTCCGCGCTCAGCACACAACTGACAACACCAACCAATCACAGCCACCCACAGCCAACAACCAACCACCGATAAGATCTAGTGCCCGTCTCGCGAACAGACTGCCTTCCACCAATGAACAGCCACCACACACCCAGTAGCTCCGCCCACCTTCCTATTCTTGATCCTCGAATTTTGTATAAATATGATACCTTGTCCCTATTCTAATCATTACCTCTCCTTTCCCTGAAGATGCAAGATGTTTACTTGTGAAACGTTGGATCCACCATGAATTTTGCTAACCTGTTGTACCTCATCTCTGAACCCCAGAGGAAAATTGTTAGAACTATTGAAAGCTGTAACAATAAAATCCTTAATGCTGAAACTGCTATTGCCTTTAACCTCGTCTGTTTAAAAGAGAATATATATATATATATATATATATTATATATATTGAAATGTCGGGTTGGTATTTCAACTCGATTTACTATGATCTCATACAATCTTATATTAAGATATATTGAGATGGAATATACTCGACAGGGTCACGTCTAGCTTTATAATTCTTGCATCAATTCTTTATCCCAAGGCAGCATTCACACAATAAGAAAACAGTATTACTTCACACTTGAGTTTATTCACAGGATATAGGTTAATGCATATAGAATATTGCTCTGTCATAATTATAGGGCAGACAATGAATGTATTTAAGTGACGTATCACATATAGAATGGCCTATAGTGATAACTTTATTATAACTAGTCACGTTACAATTACACTCAGTATCGGTATTATTATTATGCAGGAATAATGGTGTTACACATGTACATAGATAATCAAGTTAAATGATAATGCATATGTGAGTGTAACGTCTAGCGCGAAGACTTCTGGCATAGGGCGAATTGACTTGATAAAAGCATTCACGAGCATGGGGGGCCGTGAGTGCCTATCAAGGGGATTAAGGGAAGGGTCACGCAGGTAAAGTAAATACAAGGTTAGTGCGTTCGACCCTAGGTCAGAGTGACTGCTTTGGTATGAATTTATAATTCGAAATAGTGTGACTATAAGACACTGGTGAATATTAAACATATAATAAAGAGCTTATTGACAGGATGGTTTAAGTTGGCATTTACTTATCTATGTGGTTTTTGTGAAAGAGTCTACACACGGATACGAAAAATAGATTTACAACGGGTAGGAGTTCAATACACACAAGTATAGAATCCAAATTCCAATTAATGTCATTGAATCACTATAACAAGTTTTAGAATGAATGCAAATTAATTATAAAATTAGGAAGTACACTCAATTAAGATGCGACTGGAATATCAACTGTTACGATCCAGGTTCTCAAAGACACAGGGATCTTCAACATTGGACTAGATAATGGCAAAATGCAACAACGGTAACACTAGATCCAACCCCTGCCTTAAACACTGGAAAACAAAACACCATTACCGCCCTGAGTCGTGCCTGGACCACGAGGTATCCTTTGACTCGGTAACTGGTGCACACACACTAGGCTGACGCTCGATGAAACAGCCTATTCTCAAACAGTAAAAGATTACTCGTTTAGGTTACACAAAGAAAAGATAAGTAACGTGATTAATTAACGGTACGGTAGATACTCAAATAACTGGCACTCCTGTATTAAAGAAAGTGCAATGCTAGTCCTGCAACATCAACTGGAAACTTCTGAAATAAGTCTGATGCTGGGAAGATGTTCGTAAAGAATCTTGCACAATTATAATGCAGAATACGGGTCACAATAAATGCTAGGACATATAGTAATAATAGGCAGGCGAATAATAAAGACTGCGCAAAGGTAGTAATGCTCGACAACTAAAGAAATACTTCGTGACACAACGCAACAGCCTACTAGGGTTGTGCAACTCAACAACAACCTCGGCTCAAAAGTGCAGTGAATAATAATGTGGCATACATATAATAAAGGGGGCTTATCTCTAACCAGTGTCTGCTCGGTTAATAAAGTCTAGCTGGGGTATCAAGGCAGGGCAACAATGGGCGAGCATGCGGCTCGTAGCCTAACGTTGTCCGAAGGTGGTATAATGAAGATTACGTTAGATGACGGGGGATGCTCTCTTGATAAATCTAGGTCTCTAGTACCTAGTTCTATCCTGGCGATCCCTCAGAAGTCAACACAAAGAGGCAGCACTATGTTGTGAGGGATAGGCTATGGCCCTCTCACACCACAGTGCTGTGCTCGCAAAGTAAACCCACCCGAAGACAACCTAGGCTCCCACAGTACCTGTCGATGTCGTGCAGGGCATAGCTAACACTGCACACATCGGAGACAACGACACAGTAACCTTACCCCGAGTCTAGCTTTAAATAACTAAGCAGAATCACTCAACACCCTGCCAGGGAGACATATACCGGTCTACAACCTTCCCGAGAGAGGACACACACGGAAAAGTCCGTCTCTCCAAACCTCATTAAAGCCTAATACATAGAAATATCTGAGAGCTTCGCGTACAATACGACTGGCCGACGGTGAACGTCTATGCTGAAACCAGAAGGGATGTTGAGTTTAATAAAGATTAGAGAATGAGAAAGGAGAAGTCGAGAGAGAGAAATAGTATGCAAAGTGGCGAGTATGGGGAACAGAATTGCAAAGGATGTAGACGATACGCGTGTCAGGCCAGCTCTGAGCTGGTAAAAAACACGAGGCCACGATGAGCAGGGACTAGTTGACCACCTGGCCGCCAACGCCATCAGCGCCCAAGCCGGCCGCGTGATAGCTCGCTCCGCTGCCAGGTGTACCCCCTCACCCGCTCTCGCTCGCCTCCCACACAAGCAACATATATATTATAGCGAATATAAAATATAGGGAGCGGTCACAGACCAAAACAAAGACCATTTCTAGACTGTCTGTGGCAACACAACACTAATAACATAAAGCAGATCATTCTAGGACAACTGTAGCCCATCCCCCCATCCTGGCAAGCGCTAGCGAGCTGCAATGCCCCACGCAACCATTCTGCTAGCGCCGGGAGGCGTCACACCCCCCCCAAGATTTGGGACACTCAACCATGAGCCCATATCTGAACAGGCAGAATGTCGCTAGAATCTGCCACTCCTAACCACTCTGCCACTCATGGAATGCAAGCTCAGATTCCTCAAAAAAAAATACAACAACATTTTATATATAAAAAAATCTTATCACCCTTCCCAAACATAATACATTAATTCATAACATTGTGCTCCCAGAGCGAGCTTTAAGAAGCACAGCCTACTGAGAGAAAATCATCTGCACTCAGTACTCAGCTACAATATTATCTTAAAATTAATTATTAAAAAGAAATAGTTTTTATTTAATTTTTTATATTTTATTTTAATGTTGTTTTTGGCGGCTACTATAGATGTAGCCTAATT
Source organism: Paralithodes platypus (assembly GCA_032716605.1). Lineage (NCBI taxonomy): Eukaryota > Metazoa > Arthropoda > Malacostraca > Decapoda > Lithodidae > Paralithodes > Paralithodes platypus. The sequence goes on from CM064572.1 coordinate 45,952,545, forward strand.
TTCGTCTAATCAAAGCCAACAACTCCTGCCCTGCGACCCTACGCTGATGCTACACACGCGAGCCAACAAGCACCAGCGCAAAAATACACTGCGAGCCAAGACAGGAGGCTATACCAACATACTGTGGTAGCCTACCCCGGATCCTCCACCCGCGACAAACAGTCCGCAATCACATTCTCACAACCGGCAATATGGCGAATGTCTAAGTTGTACTCTTGCAACATGAGCGACCATCTGGTCAGCCTCGTATTCCGGTTGTGGAATTGATTGAGGAATTTAAGCGGGTGGTGGTCGGTATACACTACCACGACTGGCCCATAGGCAGGAACATAGACCTCAAGTGTCTGAGCGCTAACACGATTGCCAGCAGTTCCTTTTCAACAACCGAATAGTTTTTCTGTGCTGAATTAAATTTCTTTGAAAAGAAACTGACTGGATGCTCAAGACCTTCCTCGTCTGTCTGCAAAAGTACGGCACCAGCCCCTACTCCGCTGGCATCAGTCGCCAACTGAAATGGTCGTTCAAAGTCCGGGGCCCTGAGGATAGGGTGAGTGCATAAAAGGTGTTTAACTACTCGAAACGCCTGCTCACACTCAGGTGCCCAGCGGAACTTTTTATCTTTAGCTAGTAGATCTGTCAAAGGAGCTAACACAGTAGAATAACCTCTTATAAAGCGGCGGTAATACCCAATCATGCCCAAAAATCTCATGATCTGCCGCTTGGCGGTCGGCCTGGGGAACAAGTCGATAGCCTGTATCTTCTGTTAGGGCGGGCTCACCTGCCCTAACCCAACCACAAACCCCAGATACTGCACCGTGGCTTGCACAAAGTCACACTTGCCCAGATTAACCACCAAGCCTGCTTTACTAAGTTGACTAAATAAGGCTTCTATGTGCTCACAGTGAATTTGGAAATCGTTGTCATAAATAATTACGTCATCAAGGTAGACAGTACAGTTTGGGATGTCTGCTACGATGTCGTTCATTAAGCTCTGGAAAGTGGCCGGTGCATTTTTCAGACCATATGGCATCACGTTGCAACGGTAAGTACTGCCATCCACCACAAACCCGCACACCTCTTTAGCCCGCTCAGACAGTGGTAATTGCCAGTAGCCTTTGACGAGGTCTACCTTGGTCAAGTACCTTGCTTTCCCGATCTTATCCACACTGTCATCCACCCGGGGAAGAGGATATGCGTTGGTGGGGGTCAACCCGTTCAACCGCCTAAAGTCAATGCAGAACCGAACTTTTCCATCAGGTTAGGGCTGCAGAGTGACAGGAGAAGTCCACCTTACTGCCCCCTTCTCAATCAAGCCTCTCGCCAGCATATACTCCAGCTCATCCCTGAGCGCTGGGAGTTTAATGGGTGGCACCCGATAAGGGATCGACATGAAGGGGGGGTGCTCTCCTACATCGACGTCATGCACCGCTTGAGTAGTGAAGCCTGGGTGCTCGGCAAATACAGTGGGGTATGAATCGAACAGGCGCTACACTGCCACCTGCTGTTCCTCCGGCAGGTGCGCCAGAGCATCATGCGCACATTGGCTCGAATTCCCCGCCCACTGATCAGCCGAGACATGACAATCCCAGTTATCATCCACCTGATCATTGCTGCCCCCCTCTCCTTCTCCACCATGACCGCAGCAGGTCAACACAGGGACAGCTAGTGACTCAGGTGGGCGCCTCACATACTCCTTCAACAAATTAACGTGGCATAGTTGGTTACGCTTCTTCCGGTCTGGAGTGGCAACGAGGTAATCGAGATCGGAGATCTTTGACACCACCCGATAAGGCCCAGCGTACTTGGCAGCCAGAGGATGACCTGCCAAAGGCAACAGGACCAACACCTCTTGACCTACCTGAAACTCCCGGAGTTTCGCCTTAGTATCGTACCTGTCCTTCATACGGGCCTGCGAACTCACCAAATTACGCCCGGCCAGCTCCAGACTTCTAAGCATTCTCTCTCTGCTCTCGAGGACGTATCTCAACATAGAACATGGCTTAGCGGTTACCCTCCCAAATCTCCTTCACCATGTGGAGAGGGCCCCTCACCCGATGCCCGAAAACAAGCTCATTCGGACTGAAACCGAGACTCTCTCCAGGTACTTCTCTTGCCGCGAACAAAACATACGGCAGACCAAGGTCCCAATCCTTTCCGTTCTCTGCGCAATAACATCGAAGCATGCTTTTCAGCGTGGCGTGCCACCTCTCCAACACCCCTTGACTCTCCGGGTGATACGCAGAAGAGACGACAGTGCTGATGCCATGCTGAATCATAGTTTGTTTGAACAGATTAGATGTAAAATTAGAGCCTTGGTCCGATTGCACCTCTTGCGGGTAACCATACCGCGAGCAATACAAGAGCAGGTTCCGGACAACAGTTTTCGCTGTGCCATTTCTCATTGGATATGCATCAGGATAACGAGTGGCCACATCCATGATAGTTAATAGAAATTTATTACCGGCACTAGTAGGGGGTAGGGGTCCGACCATATCAATGATGACCTTACTGAAGGGCGGTCCACTGACAGGAATTGGGGTGCAACGGGGCTCTCGGAATTGTTTGGTTAGGTTTTCCAACCCTCTGGCACGTATGACACCTTGCTATCCAGGTTACCACCTGCCCCTTCAACCCCGGCCACCAAAACAATTTTCTAAAGCCGCCACCGTTTTTCTCACCCCTAGATGTCGTCCAGTGGTATGTCATGCGCCAACCTCAGTAGGATATCCCTGCACTCCCGTGGCACCACCAACTGGTCCACTACTCCGGACCCCTCTTGCCAACTACGTTTAGGGTCTTGAAAACGCCTATAGAGGATGCCTTCTAAATAAAAAAATCTTGGCTGTGCATCACCGTCCTCGTCGAGCTCTACAGCTCCATTAGCACACGTTTGGAGCTCAGGGTCCTCTAGTTGCAACCGACGTATATCTGAGGGTGCCAAACGATCTAACTGCTCCCGGAGCAATGCATGACCTTCCCCGATACTGGGCTGCTCCCTCTGTCTATCTCGATGTACATAACGTTGCTGTCGTGGAGACTCGTCATGCCCAGCCTCGTCACTCTCGATGACAGGCCCAGGGGCTACTCCAGAATTAAGTAAGGGGGCCAATACTGAATCACCCAGGAGAGCCGCCGAGTCAAAACTCTTAAACCCAACTCCAGCTTTAGCCTCCTCCTGTTGATCGTTCCTCCGCTGGTCTGAAGACGGAGGACTAGGCTGTGACACTTTAGCTGCCCGAGCTCGGGTGACAACACACGCCATGGGTTGTGTCTGGCACCGCTCGACCCACTCTTGCTCTTCCCTACTCACTTCGGCCGGCCTCTCGGCAACGACTAAGGGTAGAACCTCAGAAGCGGGCATTGCAAAGTCGTTGCCGAGAAGAAGGTCGACGCCCTCCACTGGCAGTTTCTCCACAATCCCGACATCCAATTCACGTGCCACACCATCCACCTCCAACTCCAACCGCACCAGCGGGTATGACTGAGTTGCATTAATACCCTGCACCACTACCACCCGAGCCGCGTTTATAGGGTAGCCAGTCAAGTTTTTCATCGAGTCTGGGAAGCACCTGTATCACGCAAGACCTCTACTCCATGCTTGCGCCCCGCCCACATCACGCAACCCCGCCCTCTATGGTCACAAAAAACATGCTGAGCAGGGTTCGAGCCTCCCAGGTGCTTCTGCATTGGCTGTGCCTCAGCCTCTGACAAACTGCCCCGGGCAAACTCAGATGACTTCGGAGACACACCAATGTTGCAGGCCATAAGACACAGCTGCAGGAGGTGGTTTGGCTAGGACAGACTCTTGCAAAGTGCCCCTTTTTATGACAATGAAAACACTCCAACTCCCCTTTGGGCTTCCCTTGGTACTGGGAAGGGCCCGGCCCCTTCTTAAATGGGACGGTGCTAGTCTTGTGGTCAGTCTTGGTATCATGGCTCTTGTACTTGTTTGCATAAGGTATATCACTAACTCGGGGGGTGGGGGCGTCACGCCCCTTGTTACCATGCCTCACTACGCTGGGCAGACCCGCACCCACGAATTAGTGATAGCCGGAGGTCAGCCATCTCAGCTGCCTCCTGTAGAGTTTTTGGTTGCTTTTCGTTAAGGTTTAACGTCAGGTCGCCGCCCGTGCATTTGAAAAACTGCTCTAAAAGCACCAACTGTTTAATGTCGTCAAACGTAGTAGCTTTCTCCGACCTCAGCCAATTCCCAAAAGCACTCGGACAGCTCCCGGGGCATGCTCCAAAAAGGTGCTCTCCCGACCCTTGGTAACACCCCGGAACTTCAACCTGTACGTCTCTGGTTGTAGTTCGTATGCTCTCAGGACAGCCTCCTTGAGTTCCTCATAGATAATACAAGACTCTATAGGCAACGCATCGTAGGCTTTAAGACCCTTGCCTATTAATCTAGAGGATACAAGTGCTGCCCATTTATTCTCTGGCCACTGGTGTTCCTGGCACTTCTTCTCAAAGCGTGTGAAAAATTCTGTTACACCACTCTCATCAAACACCGGAACCAGTTTCAATAAGTGCGAGAGAGACTGCTCATGAACACGGCTACCAGCCCCAAGTCGCTGTCCCGTTGCCTCTACTCGCGACTTCTCTACGTCCATGTCGGCACAGTACCTAGTCGACTCTAAATCCGCTTGGATTTTTGCTAGCTCTATGTGCTGCTGACTGATAGTTTTTCTCTCTTCTATCTTGGCTAATTCTATTTGCTGCTGGATCTTAGCTAATTCGAGCTGAAGCAATAATTCGGGAGTTAACCCTTGAGGAGGTGAAGGTGCTACAATGTTTGAAATTACCGGTGGTCCACCCAGGGGCAACCCACCCTGCCAGTCACCACCCAACTGCGGAAGCGTACCCCGGCAAACTACTGGGATGGCTGGGAGTCGAGTGTAGGGGAAGCATGGCCGAAGGGCTCTGAGCACTCAACCCATCTCGCTCACCAGTCACCCTGCCCAGTACACACGTTATCAAGTTATCCTTGGTCATGCTGCTAGTAACCGCATGACCGATAGCTGTGGCCAGGCATTGAAGACCGTACCGTACCGCTCCATACCCTCCAACCGCTCGGCAGTAACAGGCCATTGCAAAAATATCCTAGCATCCTCCTCACAGTTCACCCGATTAACCCTTTCATCATACTGCTGTTCCTCAGTCTCGACATTAGTACTGTGTCTCCATTCATCCTCTGACCCGGTATAAGACATGTTGGTCACATAAATTTTTCACCACAATATTCAGAAAAAGAAGTACCCCAAACTCTTATGTAGCACTATTCACTTGCCAAAAATGTCTGAAGACTCTCAAGTGCTATACTACTTTGCCAAAAAAAAATTAGCGTGCCCACTATATTCCTCAATAAAACAAATGACCACAACAATCCTGCAATTATCTCTTAGTTCACAAGATCCTGAGCTAGGTCGCCATTTGTTATGATCCAGGTTCTCAAAGACACAGGGCTCTTCCAACATTGGACTAGATAATGGCAAAATGCAACAACGGTAACACTAGATCCAACCCCTGCCTTAAACACTGGAAAACAAAACACCATTACCGCCCTGAGTCGTGCCTGGACCACGAGGTATCCTTTGACTCGGTAACTGGTGCACACACACTAGGCTGACGCTCGATGAAACAGCCTATTCTCAAACAGTAAAAGATTACTCGTTTAGGTTACACAAAGAAAAGATAAGTAACGTGATTAATTAACGTTACGGTAGATACTCAAATAACTGGCACTCCTGTATTAAAGAAAGTGCAATGCTAGTCCTGCAACATTCAACTGGAAACTTCTGAAATAAGTCTGATGCTGGGAAGATGTTCGTAAAGAATCTTGAACAATTATAATGCAGAATACGGGTCACAATAAATGCTAGGACATATAGTAATAATAGGCTAGGCGAATAATAAACACTGCGCAAAGGTAGTAATGCTCGCCAACTAAAGAAATGCTTCGTGCCCCAACGCAACAGCCTACTAGGGTTGTGCACCTCAACAACAACCTCGGCTCAAAAGTGCAGTGAATAATAATGTGGCATACATATAATAATGGGGGCTTATCTCTAACCAGTGTCTGCTCGGTTAATAAAGTCTAGCTGGGGTATCAAGGCAGGGCAACAATGGGCGAGCATGCGGCTCGTAGCCTAACGTTGTCCGAAGGTGGTATAATGAAGATTACGTTATATGACGGGGATGCTCTCTTGATAAATCTAGGTCTCTAGTACCTAGTTCTATCCTGGCGATCCCTCAGAAGTCAACACAAAGAGGCAGCACTATGTTGTGAGGGATAGGCTATGGCCCTCTCACACCACAGTGCTGTGCTCGCAACGTAAACCCACCCGAAGACAACCTAGGCTCCCACAGTACCTGTCGATGTCGTGCAGAGTTTAGCTAACACTGCACACATCGGAGACAACGACACAGTAACCTTAACCCCAGTCTAGCTTTAAATAACTAAGCAGAATCACTCAACACGTTGCCAGGGAGACATATACCGGTCTACAACCTTCCCGAGAGAGGACACACACGGAAAAGTCCGGCCTCCAAACCTCATTAAAGCCTAATACATAGAAATATCTGAGAGCTTCATATACAATACGACTGGCCGACGGTGAACGTCTATGCTGAAACCAGAAGGGATGTTGAGTTTAATAAAGATTAGAGAATGAGAAAGGAGAAGTCGAGAGAGAGAAATAGTATGCAAAGTGGCGAGTATGGGGAACAGAATTGCAAAGGATGTAGACGATACGCGTGTCAGGCCAGCTCTGAGCTGGTAAAAAACACGAGGCCGCGATGGACAGGGACTAGTTGACCACCCGGCCGCCAACGCCCGTCAGC
>CM064572.1:45959487-46009487 GCA_032716605.1 Paralithodes platypus
TATAGTATGTAGTATATATATTAGTCTATATATATATATATTATATATATATCATATACTCTACTATAAGTAATATATATATATAGTTATATAATACTATATATATATATATATATATACAAGCTTTTATATAATATATATATATACCTAATTATATATATTAGATGAGAGAGCGAGAATCCAGAGAGAGCGATAGACGAGTGTTGTGTCTCGAGTGGTACTGCTCCTTAAGGCCGGCGCTAGAGTGAGTTATTTTTTAGTTGGTTCATTTACTATAATTATTCAATCTATTTTGTTAGTTCCTCGCCTATACCATCCCATCCAAGTGTAATAAAACACCCCCTTCATGACAAATTTGTAAATTTTTCGGTAGGAGAATGTCCCGGCCGAAGGCCGAATCCTCTAGAAAATACAGGCTCGCTATAATTGCACGAAAGGTCTTAAAATTGACATCGAAATGGGGCATAAGGTTTTATAATCGCTAAACTAATAGGTCGAACGTCTTAATATCTGAAGACTAAGCATGAGAGAAACGGGGGTCCAGAGAACCCCACCATCCTCTCTTAACCTGACAAGCGCGATATAGACGTAGGTGCTAGGGTAGTTATTTGTGCATTTCTAGCCCTGGATTCTGACAGAATTCGTTATATTTACAATATAAACCATTATTTGTTTTCGGTATGCTTTTATTTTACATATATGATGTATATATGAACCTTCAAGAGTGCTAAAATAAGTGGGAAAAGCATTTGGGTGGTGAAAAACGAAGATATTGGCCACCCGGTCATAATCTCAGGCGAGAGAGAGAGACAGGCAGCCTTCCCCTCTCGCTGTCTGGGAGTCAACTGAGAAGAGCGGGGCGGTGTGGCCGGTGTCTGGGTGTTGCATAACGATCTTTTATGCAGGCCACTTGTGCTACATTATCGCGGGAGAGAAAAATAACCGAATAAATGATGATAAAAAGAGAAAAAATAGGGGAGATTGAGGGGGGGGAGGGAGGGGGTAATAAGGTGGGGAAGGAGGGGAGGGGGGTGGGTGAGATTTACATGGATGAGTACTGGAGGGGAATTATCTCACCTAGAGACAAATTCCTTTGTTTTGATAGGCCCTTTTTTTTATGGAAGGCTTTTTTTATGGTCCTGCTTCCGTGAGGCCTATCGCGTTCCCTATAGGAAGCTTTCCGTGAGGCCTATCGCGCTTGCCGGGTTAATACCGTCTCCCCATGTGTGTGTGTGTGTGTGTGTGTGTGTGTGTGTGTGTGTGGGTGTGCTTGTGTGTGTGTGGGTGTGGGTGTGGATGTGTCGTGGGGTGATGGGGTGGGATCGTTGGGTGTGGATTTTGGTGAGGGTATGAGCTGTGGGTGGGTCTGTATGTGTGTGTGTACTTCCAATTCATAGACCAGAGAGGTGTTCGTGTCGGCTCGGCTCTCTCTCTCTCTGCTTAGCTGCCCTCTCTCTCAGCGCTCTCGCTGCACCTCTCCTCTCTCTCTCTTCTCTCTCTTCTCTCTCTTCTCTCTCTTCTCTCTCTTCTCTCTCTTCTCTCTTTCTTCTCTCTCTTCTCTCTTTCTTCTCTCTCTCTCTGCGGTGAAGGATTTTCGGAGAAGAAATCGACTCAGCACAGGACAACCAGGAAGGAGGACCGAGGACGGTAACCTGCGAAGGAATTAAATGCTAATCCGTCAAGAACCGCGAATTTGGATAAAGCTCCACCAACACGACCCAAATTCAAAACCGCCAGGGATAACGACCGAGGACAGCCATGAATGTAAATGTAGATCCGACCAGAACCAAAAATTTGATTAAAGAACGTTCTGTGAGTTCTAAAACCGCAACTTTAAAGGTTTTCTATGCAAACGCTCGTAGCATACGCATACGCAATAAATTTTCAGATTTAGAGGAACTAGTGTTTACAGAAAATTATGATGTGATTGGTATAACGGAATCTTGGCTCAATACAGAAGATAGAAACTTTTTAGCAGAGTATTCACTTCCCGGTTATGTAATGTTGGAGAAAAGCCGAATAAATAAAAATGGAGGTGGCGTTATATTTTGTACCAAAGAAAGTCTTAACCCGATCCTCTTGTCAAAACCTCAAATTGTGAACGTCGACACATCTTTTGTGCTAATAAAGAATAATAAAGGTACAAAAATAATACTTGCTGTACAGACCTCCAGCTCAATCAGTGCAAACTGACCGAGAAATTGATGAACACATTGCAGATGTAAGTAACTCACAAGATACCGTATTTTTGGGCGACTTTAATTTACATGTGACCAAGTGGGGCGATACTCTTGCTTCACACTCCGGACATGACTTGTATGCGAACTTGCAGGAGAGTTCACTCTATCAATTTGGTCGATCGCCGACCTGTGGTAATAACGTTCTTGACCTTGTACTTGCAACAAAGGAAGAATTAATAGATAATTTGAATGTTGGTGATGAATTCAGTAACAGCGACCATCGTACAATAACTTTCACTTTAAAGTTTACTAGTAACGAACCAAATAGCTGCATCGAAAAAGTCCCTAATTTCAAGAAAGCAAACTTTCACAAACTTAGAGCTATGTTTAAAGAAACTGACTGGAGCTTTTTAATTAACAATAACGACATAAATACATCTTGGGAATTATTCGAAACCACTTACCTAAAAGCAGTGCAGGACTGCATACCATCGAAAATACGGCGTACAGGCCTTAATAATAAGCCCAAATGGTGGAATAAAGATATTTCAAACTGTCTGCTTTCTAAAAAGTTTGCTAATGATAGATTAAAATCCTTAGAAAATGACGAAGAACGGGTGAAATTTGTAGAGCTACGACGCAAAGCCAAAAAATTAATTAAGCAAAGTAAAAAGACCCTGGAGTTACATGTTGCGAATCAAAGTAAAACAAACCTGAAAGAATTCTATAGTTATATCAGAAAGAAAAAAGTAGTTACTTCAACTGTTGGACCTTTAGTCGATGAAAATGGAGAATACACCAAAGACGAAGTACAAATGAGTAATGCCCTCAATACCTTCTTTTACAATGGAAGACCTCAGTGATAATCCCTACACCATCGCCGATTCAGATTGATAATTCAGATGTTCTAAGCAATATCACTGTTACAGAGAGACAAGTATTGAATTGTTTAGATAAACTAAAGGTAAATAAAACGCCTGGACCTGATACAATCTCACCTAGAGTCCTAAAGGAAGCTAAGGATGAGCTCTCCAAACCACTGACATTACTATTCAATAAATCCTTGCAGTCTGGAACTATGCCTGATCAGTGAAAGCTAGCCACCGTAACACCGATATTAAAAAAAGGCAGCAAATCCCTACCCAGTAACTATCATCCAATTAGCTTAACCTCAGTTGTATGTAAAATTTTAGAAACACTCATAAGAGACAGACTCGTAAATCACTTAGAGGCAAATAACATGCTTAAAGATACTCAACACGGCTTTCGTAAAAAACGTTCCTCTTTACCCAACCTCTTAGACTTCTTCCACGATATCCTCAACCTCTACGATGAGAGTAAAGCTGTAGATATTATATGCCTTGATTTTCAAAAGGCCTTTGACAAAGTTCCCCACAAACGTTTACTTCTAAAACTAAAAGCGCATGGAATACAAGATGGTGTGTTGAAATGGATAGAAAATTGGCTCAGTGATAGAAAGCAAAGAGTAGTCATAAACGGTAAGGCATCTAAATGGACCAATGTAAGTAGCGGGGTACCCCAGGGATCGGTACTAGGACCAATTCTCTTTCTAATTGACATAGATGAAGGTCTCACCTGTACAATCTCAAAATTTGCTGACGATACAAAAATTGCAAATAGCGTACTCTCAAAAGAACAAGTTGACGATGTGCAACACAATCTAGATAAGTTGTCATGTTGGGCCCAAATTTGGCAAATGAGTTTCAATGTGGATAAATGTAAAGTACTACATATCGGATACCAAAATGAGAAGCAAACTATTTGATGAATGGCACTCAGCTTAAGAATGTAAACAGAGAAACCAATCTGGAAGTAACAATATCAAGTAACCTAAAACCGAGTCAACAATGTACAGAAGTTGTTAAGAATGCAAACAAAATAATTGGCTTTATAGGCAGGTCATTTGAGCATAAATCCAAAGAAGTTATCCTAACCTTTACAATTCCTTAGTCCGCCCTCTTCTGGAATACTGCGTTCAATCCTGGTGCCCTTATTACCAAAAAGATATAGACAAGCTAGAACGAGTTCAACGTAGAGTTACCAAAATGATACCTAGCCTAAAGAACAAAACATACGAGGAGCGTCTTAGAGAATTAAATCTATTTCCTTTAACCCAGCGCAGATTTAGAGGCGACTTAATTCAAGTGTTCAAAATCATCAAAGGCATCGACAATATGAACTGTAGTAAGTACTTCACTATCGACCAATCTAATTACACGCGGGGAAACGGTTGCAAAATTATTGGTAAATCTTTTAACTCACACGAAGCTAAGAATTTCTTCTTCAATCGAGTTGTCAACTTATGGAATGGGCTTCCCCGAGATGTCATAGACTGCAGCACCATTGATTCATTTAAACTTCGCCTAGACAAATATCTCGCACCAAACCCGCGACTGACTGACTGCGTTTCTAAATGAATAACTTTTTTTTATCCTCCCCTCAGTTACTAACCCATCTGTCCCCTACTAATTTCCTATTCCTGCCACGGACATTAGTTCCAGGGCAGTAGTTCCCTTTCCAATGTTCCCTTACCCACTCTAAACCACTGTTTGGACACTTGATCCTCAGTGTTTTGGAGGACAAGCAGCCTAGAAAGGTCACTAGACCTGTTGTTGCTTGATTTCCTTTGTACTCCTTTGTACTCTCTCTCTCTATCCCTCTCATATAATTATATTTATAGATAGATAGATAAATATATACATGTTCTGTTTATAATATCTCCTTTATCTATTTTATAAAACTCCGTCATTACTTCCTCACAGTCAGTTCTCCCCCATCCATCTAGTTCATCGACTAATGTTCTAGTCACTTGATTAAAGGAGCTGTTTAATTATCTTAATAAAATAGTGTACTCCCTTGATTACCTTTCCTATTGATTTGCATATATGGCTTTCTGCAGGCTGGAGGTTTTAACCCTTTCACGCGCAGGACGTGATTTGCGCCCTTTCTGGGATACTTAAAAGCCTTCGTGACCATTAGGGGTGTTTAGACCTTTAGTTTAGTTACTTCAACCTCTGCAGTTGTCTTTGAGTAAGCTGTGGGCAGACAACTAGTTTTGGAGAAGTAATTATGAAATTGAGATAGCTCTTTGTGAATACTAAACGGCAACCTACTAGTCTACAGGATAGCGAGAGGGTATTTTTTGTTTTCAACAAATGAATCTGCAAGTTAACCTCTTAATGGCGATATATTATATAGTTTGTATTAAATCGTCTAGTGTATGCTAAAATTCAGTATTTTCTGAAAGACGATTGTGCTATATAGGAGTTAATCGAGGCCCTTTATAAACCTTTGCCATTATAGGTCTTTCATATACCGAGTTATATCGTCTAAAGGTATCCATATTATATAAATATTTCTTCTATCACGACTTATACAACTACTATTATTTGTCCTGTAACATTTCTTTTATACTTGACTCATTCAGTACCAGCGACGTTCTTTCCATTATAATCTGGCAACTATTAGATGACTGTGTTCGGCTTAGGAAGGACGTCTACCAAATAATAATCAACGCACTATCTCTACTAATCATTTTAGCTACCATAATGTATATCCTTCTTAAACTGCACAAAATCATATAAATATAGCTAGAATAAAAATATATAGACGTCGCCGGTACAGAAGGGATTAATAGCTTCAAGGTGTGTAATTATGAGTCGTAGTTCCCTTCTTTTAGCTTCCATTTATTCACGATTTCTATATAGTTTCGTCATCCTTTTCCACTTTACTCTTAATTACCTCGAGGTGTATGATTATGACTCGTTTTTCCTTGACATATACCGCAAAATTTGGGTCTAATATTCTGTCCTTTGGCATTTTATGTTTTGCTTGTCACTCTGTCCTCTGTCATTATATGTGTTACATGTCACGGTGTCTGCGTTATTCCTCTTCTGCCCCCCTCGCCCTTGCATGTATTTTTGCCTTGGTTGATCTGCATTTAATATTTGTTATATGTTACCCTTGATAAATTCACTCCTTCCCTATTCGCTCTGATATTAAATTATGTACACTCAGATACCATAGTCTTTAGCCCACTCAGGGGAATTCATGGACCCCCTATGTTTTTCTCTATGCAATTATATTTATCCGGATTAATTTTTGGATATAACTCGCTTTTCAATAAATAGTGAATATAGTTTTGTAGTTGATTTATAGAAAATTGTATTCATAAATTCGTTTCCAGAGATATACTTCCATAACTAGAAATAGGTGACGTCCACGAATTTGTATAGTCGGGCAGATATGTCAAATAGATGTTCACTTCCGGAAGAAAGCATGAACATTTGTTTATAGGGGTTTTTGAGTATGCTGAATCCGATTTTAATGGGATCCACGCTGGCAAACCAAGGGTTCCCACTCAAAATTGACATTGAACAAAAATATATTAAAAAAAAACGTTTGTCATAGTCAACCTATATTGTTGTGGTCTAGCCACGTTAATCCGTTCATATTTATGTGCAGTATGTGCCTCATGTATATGACAATAATGACATATCCAAGGATATCAAAGGAAGGATAGAAGGGTGAACGATTTTATTTAAAACTCCATCCGAACATTAATGAATATATCTCTTTTCATTTATTTTTCAGGAAAATCATATCCATTGTGCATGCATACATATGCATTAATATGATGATGTGTTTAATTTGCAGAACTTGCCAACGTTCATCATGATTAGCCTTCAATAATTAATCAGGTCTAACTAAACCTTTGATATAGATTTCTGATTAATATTGAAACAAACGTAACAAATGTTTCTAATCTTTTCAGGAATCGAGATGGATGGTGTCTAATACAACCAAGCTATATGGAGCGATGGCGACCAAGAAAATAAAGCTTGACAGTACTTCTGCCCATCACCCGGTATTAACCGAAACAGACTGGACGCTATGTGCCAGAAAAGTTCAACTGAACCCCTGAGAGACCCGTCCCAATGTAAGAATGTAAACCAGTCCAAAGGCTATGAATCGTTAGCTGAGCACATCCAGGAGCTACACTCGCTTAGTGCACTGCCAATGAACATACAGTTGTCACGTTTGGATGACGGTCAAGGTATCGCTGGAACCCTCTTTCAGCACAATGCAAGATGGCACAAAAACATGCTACATGAGGTTTAACCAAGCCAAAGTTGAGCGTGCTCGCAAGAAGGTTGCCAAACTAGAAGATCCTGAACCGAAGACTTCTCCACTCAAAGGTAGACTGCGTTGTGCATTTCCTGGAACCTCCTGCCAAGCTAAAGAAAGTCTCTGCTTCTTTTGCGATGAAAAAATGGAGGACACTTATCACAGAGCAGCCACACCACGAATGGACGCAAATGTTCGGAAGATGGCAACTGAGCTTCGTGATACCCAGCTACTAGCAAAGCTGTCCTCTGGAGACATGACTGCAATAGATGCGATATACCACAAACAGTGTTTGACTGGCTTCAGCAATAGATATCGTGCATTCACCAGGAAAGTGGAATCGAAGGAAGATTCAGATCTATCCCCTGATGCTATAGCCTTCGCAAAATTGGTGTCCTACATTGAAGAGACTCGTCAGGTAGATGAGCATGCGGAACACATATTCAAGCTGTCAAGCCTCGTACAACTCTACAGATCACGACTTAAGCAACTTGGCGGCGATATGTCAGAGCGCACAAACTCAACTCGTCTGAAGGAGAAGCTTCTCGCACGAATTCCCGAGTTGGAAGCACATCAAAGCAAGTATGAGGTCATGCTCACGTTTAAGAATGACGTTGGAGATACCTTGTTGGAGGCCAAGAAGCGGGACCCTGAGAGTGATGCTGTTGTGCTCATGAGAGCTGCAAACATAATCAGGAAAGAGATCTTTCAGAAACGCTACACATTCACGGGATCGTTGCTAGACGAGCAGTATAAGGATAATCCAACTTCCCTACTTGCTTTGGTTCAGATGATTCTTGGAGGTACAAACATCCAAAACCAGACGGAAAACAATCAGGTCGTGAAAACAGCTGCAATATCAATAGTTGAGCTGCTCACATTCAACACTCTGAAAAGTAGCAGGAAAGAAGCCACTGCTCTACAGACTCGACACAGCCTGGAACGAGAAACTAGACTTCCTTTGTACCTTGGGTTGCTGATCCACAACAAGATCCGAAAGCGTGACTGATTGACACTCTTTTCGAGAAGGGATTGTCTGTATCATATGACCGAATACTACAGCTGTCCACAGATGTAGCAAACAGTGCATTGACCTCGTTTGAAGATGCTGGGATTGTGTGCCCAACAATCCTGAGAAAAGATCTCTTCACAACAGGCAATCTCGACAACATAGACCACAATCCTACATCGACTTCAGTACAAACTGCATTCCATGGAACAGCCATCTCTCTGATGCAGCATGTTACGAATGAATGTGCAGGCACAGAGCTCCAGAACAAACCTCTCATCCACAAGGACACACCAAGCCTAATGAAGATCAAGCCAATTATGGACTCGTACAGTACTGTCCCACCAGCTACATTCCCAACCGATAACCCTACACCATGCAAGACTGAGGGACAAGCTGTCCCCGAAAAGTCACCAGTCGACTCAGATGAGCTGCAGATCTCATGGGCACAGGCAGTTGAGAAGCTGCAACCTGAAATTAATTCAGATGATAACATCTCTTGGTCCGCACATTTTGCAGCGTCACAAGATTCCTGCCCCAGACCACCAGCGATATCCGGGATCATGCCATTATTCCGTGATAATGCGCATTCTTTGGCGATGGTAAAGCATGGCATGGATGTAATCGCTAAAGCTACCGAACATGTGCATCCAGGACAAGTCCCGATATTGACTGTTGATCAGCCGCTGTATGCCATCGCCAAGAAGATACAGTGGACCTGGCCAGCTGCCTATGGCGAAGACAAGTATGTGGTGATGATGGGTGGATTACATATAGAGATGGCGTTGCTGAAAGTTCTGGGAGATTGGCTAGATGGCAGTGGATGGTTGATTGTACTGACGACTGCAAACGTTACCACAGATGGTAGGGCTGATGCTCTTAGGAAGAGATCATTCACAGCACGTTCTCAGTGGGCTCATCAAGTAACAGCTGCTGCACTGTTTGCTTACGTAGCCAAGCCTACAATTCATACAAAACAGAAACAGAGGCAGACGCGAGGCCTGTGATGCCATTCGAAGACTGGTGCACACACATGGAGACGCAGCATCCGCAGTTTCGGTACTGGAGCAAAACCTTCAAACTTGAGGCGCTCTTCCTCCAGTTCATGCAGTCACAGCGTGAAGGAAACTTTGAGCTCTACATTGGCACACTGGGAAGAATTGTGCCATGGATGTTTGCCATGGATCACTTCCACTATGCGAGGTGGTTGTCTGTTCATGTGCGAGATCTGCTGCAGCTACAGCGTGAATGCCCAGTAGTGTGCAACGAGTTCAAAAAAGGACACTTTGTGACACAGAAGACAACTCATCGCTTCTCCATGATGGCACATGACCATGTACACGAGCAGCTCAATGCTGTGTTGAAAGGGGATGGTGGAATAATCGGCATCACTGAAAATGAATCAGCCCTCAGGCGGTGGATGATTGCCGGCCCGAGATGGCCAGGATCATACATGAGGTGGAAGTGAGCACATCTCAGAAGACAACCCACAATGATCGACACCATGAACAAACTCTGACCACACAAAAGAGATTTGCAACAAATATCCAAAGCGTGATAGATGTTCTGAATTAATTGGGTAATCCCTTCACAGAAACGAGCGCTGATCTCCTCACACTGGACACGAAGGTCATCATGGCTGATCAAGTCATCAAGAACTACTCAGAAGCTGAGGAAATAGGAAGGACTCGATACAGCACCTTCGTTGATTTGCAAGTTGTGAAGATGGAGAAGCCTTTCAATGACACTATTCCAAAGAACAAGCTCCAGATGTTCAAGTCAGGAGAACGGAAAGTGTCTTCGAAGATAAAGTCCAAAATGTCCAACATGAAGAGCAACCTGCAGCTATTTTCGCGAATGTACAGCTCTTGTCAAGCACGAAATGGTGAGATGGACGTTTTCTTCCAGCATGAGAACCACTCGTGGCCAACGTCTCTGGCTGAAAACAACCTGATGCGTCTCGGAGACAAGGCTGACTTGCTGAAGTGTCCGGAACCGCTAGCACCACGTCCACAGACCACACCTACTGTGGACGTGAAGATCTTTGATGGTGCCGCCCTCGTCCATAGGTTGGATCCGAAGACTGCCACAACATATGTGAAAACGTTCAAAGACTATGCAGAGTATGTCTTTGTCCCGTATCTGAAGAGGCAGCTTGAACATCCTGCACGGGTAGATGTTGTATGGGATACCTACATGGCTGACAGTCTGAAAGCGCACACCAGAGAGGGCCGAGGTACAGGAGAAGCTCTTTGTGTGTCTGAGAAAACACGACTCCCACACAACTAGAAAAGTTTCTTGCGAGTTGACAGCAACAAGACAGAACTTTTCAGGTTTCTAGCCACAGCCATTGAATCTGAAGCAACAGCAACAGGGAAGATGCTGATCACAACCAAGGGTCAGAGTGTTGCCTCATCCGCAACACTGGATGCTTCTGACCTACATCCATGCTCACACGAAGAGGCAGACTACCGAATGATGCTCCATTGCTTCCATGCGTACAAACTTGGCATGAAGAAGATAATGTTGCATGCCACTGACACGGACGTACTGGTTCTTGCCATTGTGACTGCAATCGACATGGCAGATTGTGAACTTTGGTTAGCTTTCGGACATGGTGCCCACTTTCGTTATATTGGAGCTCATATTGTTGCCAGTGAGATGGGCAATGATTACTGCAGAGGCTTGCCATTCATGCATGCATTGTCAGGCTGCGACACGGTGTCATCATTCAGCTCCATCGGTAAGAAGACCGCCTGGGAAGTATGGAAATCACTTCCACAAATCAACGACGTATTTCATCGGTTGTCAGATACTCCGGATGAAGTGACAGAAGCTGACATGAAAGAACTCGAGAGATATGTGGTCCTGCTCTACTGTCGCACATCACAGCTCACTGAAGTGAATGAAGCAAGGAAGCAACTCTTCTCCTACGGTAATCGGAATCTGGAAAATATCCCGCCGTCACGTGCAGCACTGCTACAACATGTAAAACGAGCGGCATACCAAGCAGTCTTGGGACAGGCTCTGAAGGCCAGTCATACTCTTCCAAGTCCTTCCGAGTGGGGATGGAAACTAGACAGCGAAGGAATCTGGGTGCCCTTATGGAGTACCCTCCCTGAAGCATCAAAGGGGTGCAGAGAACTTGTCAAGTGTGCCTGCAAGAAACGCTGCACAGGACGATGCCAATGCTCCAAAGCCAGTCTCCCCTGCACACAGCTCTGCTTCTGTGGTGGACAGTGTACACCAAGGGACATGTTCTAATTGGTAAATAGATGATCCAATAATGCTTATTGATTGTTATATTGCTATGTTTAGTCGGGCATATATGTAACAATATGTTTCATTGACGAATATTCCTACTTTGTCTATAATATAATTAAATTTAATTTTCACTATCATATGTGGCACGTAAAACGAATCAAAATCTTATGGAAAGCATATTTGTTGTTTACACAAGTATACTACAATACTCTTTTGCATGATACATATAAACAAATTCAATTTTGGAATATAACAAGCATCTAATAAATATTCAATGTTGTTAAAAAAAGTTGCAGTCGCAAAGAAATGGCGATTTGACCCCTTCCATGTTCAATGTCAATTTTGAGTGGGAACCCTTGGTTTGCCAGCGTGGATCCCATTAAAATCGGATTCAGCATACTCAAGAACCCCTATAGACAAATGTTCATGCTTTCTTCCAGAAGTGAACATCTTGGTCTTATATTGTTACATATCTGCCGGACTAGTATGAGTGGGCTAGAGACTATGGTATCTGAGTGTACTGCGGTTATTATATTTCAGTATCCCCTCGATTTAATTTTCTATTTAACTTAATTTCCTCCTTTCATATTTTACTATCGTTTTCTATTTAGTTTAGTTTCTTATATTCTGCAGTTATACTGTATGTTTTTTTGTCTCGCTCTCACTCTCTCTCTCTCTCTCTTTCTCTCTCACAATTGGAATGGATATGTTGTGTGACGTCTACCAGCGTGGGCAGAATCGCCACTCATTAGCCACTAGCGCTCACCAGGGACATCGAAATGGGCTACAGTTATCCGAGAATGTTGTTCTTTCTTTCCCTGTAATCATATTGTCACAGACAGTCCAGTGGTGGTCTTTGTTTTCGTCTGTGACAACGGGGTATATTTTATATCAATAGTAGTGATGATAGTACCAGCGTGGGAATGAGAGAGACTTTCAGAGCGAGATGGTAGTGAGTGTCTGTAGGTGCGGACGCTGTGTCACGTGACACCTGCTGTCTTGTGACGTCTCGGCTCGTGATTGCCCGACCATCGCGCCTTTGCGGGCTCCTGTGTAACTTGCCTCCTACATGAGGGTTCCCAGGAGCTGTCCTCATCAGGACAGGCTAGGCGCACGTGCTTCGAACATCCCCTTGCATACTCTCTCCCGATCACCCCCTTTACCACTGTCTCTCTCTCTGACCTTCTTCTTTTCCATTACTTCTCACCTTTATTCAATTACTTATCCCCTTGGGTTTTGCATATGGTTTCCATAGCCGGCCCATTGTATTGCATGCACCGTCCTCAGAGATATTTACATGTACTTTGAATAGGTTTGAGGGTTCGTAGTTAGTATAGGTTAAGAACTTAGTGTGTCTCCATTATTGATTTAGTGTTTCTGCTCTTTTATTTAATGCTAGACTGGGATAAGGTAACTGTAGTCGTTGTCTCCGATGTGTGTATGGTTTGCTTAAGGCTGCGTCATACAGAACTCGAACGTCGCGAGACCTACCCCCGAACAGGATGACTTGCAAAAAAAATTCAAATGTTCGGGTAAATTTGGGTCAATTCGGCCAATGTTCTCGTTGATTCGGGGGAAGCTCCGGGGATGTTCAGGGGTGCAGCCGACCATCCTGGGGTTCGGCCAGAAGTTAGTGCATGCGTTAACTTCTAGCCGATATTCGTGTGTAAAAACCGTTAAAAATTTGTCCGTTCTCATTCTGGTTATGTTCGGCTTTCATTCGGGTCACGTTATTTCGTTTCGGCCGTTGTTCGTCTGTTATTTTCATTGACGAAGTTAACTTGATCTAGCCGAACATAAGCAGACATTAACCCGATTTGTATGAATATAAGGCGACATTAGCCATAATAACAACCGAATGAGAGACGATATACTCGAATAAAAGACGACATTCCCCCCATAAACAGAGGAATAAGGCAAGATCAAGCGAGTCTATTGAAGATTTTGGGAAGAACACAACTCGTATGACAGGAATGAGAGACGATAAAGACTGGAATTTACCCCGAACATCAGCAGAAGCATCTTGTTTGTATCGGGTGGTAAACGTGGCACGCGGAAATTTCCACTCGACAGAGAAGATAAAGAGAGAAGCGAGGGAGCAGCGTGGGGCGACACACAAGAATGCGAGTCGAATCGTACGCTGGCAGCCAAGCGCACGGGCCCTATATATTGTTGCCGGAGGTGGAGGGATTTGTAATAAATTACAAATCCCCCAAGACCTCCAACCTCGTTCTCCGCAACAAACCAGCCTCCACCAAGATAAAGAGCCCGATGACCGACGATCACGTCATTTACCAACATACCTGTAATTATGAGGACTGTGGACCTCATTCCTATATTGGTATGACGCAGACTCGTCTTTCACGTCGGTTAACTCTTCACCTTCAGGCTGGAGCCATCAAAGACCACTATCTCACCCCTAACCACCCTCACCTCACACGCAACGAGTTAGAGAAACACACCACCATACTCGATAAAGAAAGTGACCCAAGGAGATTACCTATACTCGAAGCTTTATATATCCAAGCCTTACATCCCAACATCAACAACCAAACTCTGGACCTTCAGATCCTTCCTTCTGCCAAAAGGCACTACCCTACAGGACCTAACACCCCTCCTCGCCCCCCGGTGCCCTTGACGCAGCCCCCCGCGCTACCTCCTTCAGCTTCGCCTTCTGCAGGCGCCACACAACTTAGGCCACGCCCCTCGACACGCAGCCAATCAGCTTCGACCCCACCTATCGACCACCATCCCGCATCCAGTGCGCATGCGTGAAGCGGTTACCCCCTTTTTTTTCTCTCCTAGTTTTCCCTTCCACCAATAGCAGACTTTTGCCCCCCTGTTTTCCGCCTCCTCTGATCCTCCACCCTCTATATATACCCTTCCTGTTTACCTTTTATATCATTCCTTCCTTACTTGATAATGCTGGTTGTCCAGTGAAACGCGTCGTATATCCTGTATCATCATGTACTTTAATGTAACCCTGTACCACCATGAATTTTGCTCATCTCCTTCATCTACTTCCTGCCACCCAGCGAAAACTCATCAGAGACCTGGAAACTTTGAATAATAAAATCTCCAACGCAGAAATTGCCATTTCTTTCAACCTCGTATGTACTAAAGAAAATTTATTACCTGGCTTTACCAACATATATATATATATATATATATATATATCTATATATTGTATATATCTATATATATATATATATAGATATATATATATATATATATATATATATATAATTATATATATATATATAATAAAACATATATACAGTATGGGGTATGTGCCAGAGTATATACTGTATGTAGATAGATTGATAGATAGGTAGACAGATAGATAGGTAGATAGATAGATAGATAGAATTGACTAGGGGTTGAACTGACAGGGGTTTGAGTTGACTGGGGAGTTGAGTTACCTTACATGATTCACTTAAGATTCTGCTGACGTTGCGTGTGTGTCGGATCTTGTCTCTTTCATCCGCGCTCTCTCTCTCTCTCTCTCTCTCTCTCTCTCTCTCTCTCTCTCTCTCTCTCTCTCTCTTACTCATGCACTTAACCCTTTCACGCACACATGACGCAGAGGTTGCCAGATTAGCAATAAGAAATAGAGTTCTCTCACTCTTATAATTACCTCTCCAAAATTAGTTTTCTGCCCACAGCTAACTCAAAGACAACTGCAGAGGTTGAACTAACTAAACCAAAGGTTTATAAATACCCTTGATGGTAACGAAGGCTTTAAAGTATCCCTAATAGGCTCAAAATCGCGTCATATGTCAGAGAGGGTTAATATATTTGTTGTCTCCATATTCTCTATTTGCCTGTCGGCCAATTTTCTCGTTAGTTCTATCTTCTTTTTATTTTTGTCTTTGTCAACTTCTTGTTTTTTCTTTTTGATCGTCTTCTTCTTCTTCTTCTTCTTCTTCTTCGGTATTATCTCTCTTGTTGTCTTACCTCCTCCTTATTGTATTTTTCCCTTCCCCTTCCACAACTTTGGCAGGAAATTCAGGTATCTTATATTTTGGTGTCTCTCTTTGTGTTTGTGTGTGTGTGGTTTTTTTTTTCTTGGTGTGTTCCCCACCGATTTTTTACTGATGTTGTTCTTTAATATGCATGTTTTTGTTTTGTTTTGTTTTTTATCTGCGTTTCTTTGTTTCTCTGCTTTCTCCTCCTGCTCCTCATTTCCTTCGAGTCAGGGTCCCTTTAGTAAATAGTGATGGGACAACTGCTGGAATTGTCTCTCTCTCTCTCTCTGGCTATGAGTTGTCTTACCCAAGATTGATAAAATAGTCTAATGTTAGCCAGAATTAAAATAAATCAGCAGATATGTTTGTGGATATTGATATAACCTGCCTTAAATATGTTTGTTAAGACTAATATGAAGTCTAGAAATAATAATATAAATGTTGATAGTCATTTGCAGATTATATATGATTATATCAATTTTGTTATGTTCTGTATCAAGAGGTCAGTTTTGTAATTCAGATATTTTCCGGAGTAATCCCTTTAAGGTAGATTATGGTATTGTATCTGATAATTGCATTACTTAATATGGAGCCAGTTTCAACCATGTCTACACAAACTTTAGTATGGTAAAACAAATATATATATTGAATAAAACTGTCTATTAATAAATTGTCCCAAACATGAACAAAATTAGACCGGCATTCATTTTTGTAATTATAAATTGGCTACGACTCCCCAAAATGGCATCTTCATCAAACATTGCAAGTATAAACAGACAACACCAGA
This sequence comes from Paralithodes platypus, assembly GCA_032716605.1. NCBI lineage: Eukaryota > Metazoa > Arthropoda > Malacostraca > Decapoda > Lithodidae > Paralithodes > Paralithodes platypus. Next base: position 45,975,844 of record CM064572.1, read on the forward strand.
TCTACTCATATTCAGGAATGGGTGAGGAAGGTCAGCCACAGAGAGCAACGATGTGTAAAGTTGACCGGTGACTTACATTTCATTATATTTTGGTACCTATTAGACGATTCTATTCAGTTTAAAAAGGACCTCTAGCAAATAACAGGCTTCAAATTATCTCTTTTTACCCTCTTCACTACCACAGATCCTTCTTAAGCTGCAAAAACTCGTCTAAATATAGCTAGAATACAATGTAAAAGGCGTCGCTGGTACAAAAGGGTTTAATATACTCTGTACTTCGAGACAGTCAACTCTCTTATTTTAAGTCTTTCTTTCTTTGTTTTTTTATCCGTGCTGTGACTTCTGTATTTTTATATCTTGGTGTACTTTTGTTCGCGTTCATAGTTCATACTTCCTTTCATTTCCTGCTGTTATTTATTGACCAGCTGTGTTTATTCTTTATGCTGAGGTGAGTTTATATCGGATGTGTTTTGGGTTTGTTTTTTGGGTACGGTCACGTTAATTAAATCACGTGTTTTGGTTTTCGCTGTCCATGTTTACTCACACACACACACACACACACACACACACACACACACACACACACACACACACATACACATACTGTTACGACCGGGACTACGAATAAAACAAGGGCACTCAATGATTGGACTAGTAATAGGGCACTATGCAACAACGGTACGCTAGATCCAAACCCTCGAACTTATATGCCGGCGAACAAAACACTTATACCCTCCAGGGTTAATCTGCGATAGTGGGGTATCCTTAACTGGGCATAAATGTACTCTACTTAAGGCTAACCTGCACTGGTATAGCCTGATAACAAACAAGATGCAAGTTACGTTAAAATGCATCAAAAGGAATCTATGGAAAGATCAATTACATCACTGCAAGATTTAATACAATAAAAAGATGCTTCAATACAGTTACTCTAAACAACAATAAACTCTTCACTCCTATCTGAAAGAAACTGAAGTATAGTCCTACAGCATAGACCTGGAAACTTCTGAAGAAACTCTGATGTTCATAAGATGCTCGTACTGATTTAGAACTATATAAAGGCAGGAGGCAGGACACCACACGTGTAAATCGAATACACTAAAAGATAGGATATATAATGTTAACTGACACGAGAATACTATAAATGCGCAACGGTAGCAATGCTCGACACTAAAAGAAGTACTTCCTCATCAACGAAACAGTCTGCTATGGTTGTGCGGAGTTGCACAGAGTAGGGGTGGGATTGAGTTGCAAGACGGGTACCACGTGCCCTACGTAAAGGAGGTGGTATGCACTGGGATAGCTCTGAGGAACACTGATTATTATAGTAGCGATAGAATAGCGAGAGAGATGCAACATTGCGGCGGAGAGAGAGAGACTGCAGAGAGTTGGCGAGTGGACGGGAGTTAATGATACGAAAGGCCTTCCTTTCAACTTTGTCTAGGAGAGCGGTGTGAGAGGAACCTCCCCAGACATGTGAACAATACTCAATACATGGGCGCACTATGCCCCTGTACAGAGCAAGAAGCTGTGCAGGGGAAAAGAACCCCCTAAGGCGGTTGAGCACACCGAGCTTCTGGGAGGCTGCCTTAGCAAGACTGGTAATATGGTCCTTCCAAATGAGAGCAGAAGAAAAAGAGACCCCAAGAATATTGAGAGAAGATGAAGGGTTGATTTTTGTATTGTTGAAGAATAAGGGATAGTCCGCTGGGAGATCCTGACGGGTAGATAGATGGAGAAATTGGGTTTTGGAAGCATTAAAGTTAACAAGGTTTTCTCTGCCCCAATTGGAAATAGTATTTAGATCAGAATTTAAGAGTTCTATGGCTTCATTACGTTTGTCATTGAGGAATTGCTGGCTGGGGCGTTCTGAAAAACTAATGGAGTAGTGTAAGGTTGAGTCGTCTGCATATGAATGGATGGGAATTAAGGTACAGTTAAGGAGATCATTTATAAAAATTAGAAAGAGAATAGGAGATAGGACAGAGCCCTGAGGAACACCGGAGTTTATAGGGTGAGGAAGTGAACAATGGCCGTCCACAACCGCGGCTATGGAACGGCCGGAAAGGAAATTAGAGACAAAGGCACAGATGGAGGGATAGAAACCGAAGGAGGGTAGTTTAGAAATTAAAGATTTATGCCAGACTCTATCGAAGGCTTTCGATATGTCTAGTGCAATAGAAAAAGTCTCACCGAAGTCTATTCACAAGCATTCTCTCTGCATTCCTGTTTAATACCACTTCCCTTCCTGATCTATAGTCATTCCTCTATCATCCAAATCTTGTTTTACACAGTCTCTCCATCTCAATAATAATAATAATAATAATAATAATAATAATAATAATATCAATAATAATCAAAGGTATATCACTATGACCATACCCAACTGTATTTTATATTCCCTTCTATACCTATGATTCTAACAGTGTATTATTGAGTTTATTGGTACAATGTCTTACGTTGTAATAACTGGATACATATTATTTACTCATTATCTTCTTATGTTAGTTTGTAGTTTATCAACTCTTTCAATTTTCATCAACCCCCAAACTTTCCATCCAAAGCAATATAATATATTTTGTATTTCATAATTTTAATTATTCCTTTGTCTCATACTTAACCTGACAAGCGCGATATAGACGTAGGTGCTAGGGTAGTTATTTGTGCATTTCTAGCCCTGGATTCTGACAGAATTCGTTATATTTACAATATAAACCATTATTTGTTTTCGGTATGCTTTTATTTTACATATATGATGTATATATGAACCTTCAAGAGTGCTAAAATAAGTGGGAAAAGCATTTGGGTGGTGAAAAACGAAGATATTGGCCACCCGGTCATAATCTCAGGCGAGAGAGAGAGACAGGCAGCCTTCCCCTCTCGCTGTCTGGGAGTCAACTGAGAAGAGCGGGGCGGTGTGTGCCGGTGTCTGGGTGTTGCATAACGATCTTTTATGCAACCCACTTGTGCTACATTATCGCGGGAGAGAAAAATAACCGATAAATGATGATAATAAGAGGAAAAATAGGTGATAATTGAGGAGGGGAGGGAGGGGGGAATAAGGTGGGGAAGGAGGGGAGGGGGGTGGGTGAGATTTACATGGATGAGTATTGGAGGGGAATTATCTCACCTAGAGACAAATTCCTTTGTTTTGATAGGCCCTTTTTTTTTATGGAAGGCTTTTTTTATGGTCCTGCTTCCGTGAGGCCTATCGCGTTCCCTATAGGAAGCCTTCCGTGAGGCCTATCGCGCTTGCCGGGTTAATGCATCTTTGTAATTTATAATGTATATTATATTATTTGCATATTTTCTATCTGTCTTCGCTAATGCCCACCACTTTTAACCGGATACAATATTTGTTGACTGTTTTATAATTTATGATGAGGTGAGAGTCATTTCAACTTATATCTTTTCATCTAATTTCAAGTTTAACTCTGAACCGTTTTTTGGCCCCCCTTCTCCCTCAAATTTAGCCCCATTAGTTTTAAGATTTTAAGACGTTCGGCCCATTATTTTGGCGATTTTAAGGACTTTTGCCCCATTTATGTAATTGTTAAGACCTTTCGTGCCATTTAGGTGTCGATTTTTTTCCTAGCGAGCGATAGCAAGGATTTAATTAAAGAGGAATCGGCCTTCGGCCGGGACATTCTTCTACCGAACAATATACACATTTATCTTGAAAGTGGGTCTAAGGGATGTAATAATAAGCTTGATGGAGGTCTCGGGAACAAACTAAAAACCTCCCCATAAATTATGATGAGGTGAGTCATTACAACTTATATCTTAGCATTTTATTTCAAGCTTAATTTATTTTAAATAAATGCCGAATTTTTATAGAATGGTACAGTGTCTCCATGTTGTTTTATTCAGCTTGGGAAGGTACTATGGATTCACAGTTCGTCATCAACCTATAGTATATTTGTTTTCAGTTGACGGTAAATTGAATCCCTTAGTTGTTAATTTCTCTATTTCTAATATACGAATATGTAACTACTGTCATTCTGCATATTATTAATTTTTAGTCAGGTATGATTGTAGAAATGCTTTATTCTTATCTTATTCATTACATATTATGTTGGGGAATATATATACAATATATATATATATATGTAAAATTGTATATATATATTGCATCTCTCTCGCTATTCTATCGCTACTACAATAATCAGTGTTCCTCGGAGCTTTCCTAGTGTACACCACCTCCTCTACGTAGGGTATGTAGTACCAGCCTTGCAACACAATCCCACCCCTATTCTGTGCAACTCTCCAACCCAAGAGTGAAACGTTATTCTCAGACTTTCTTCTATTCAACTGCTGAGCTCTGGAACTCGCTAACAGAATCAGTCTTTCCCTCTTCCTATGACTTAAATTGCTTCAAACTCCGTGTGTCCAGGAATTTTAGCTCGAACGCCCCTTGACTTCGGCCCTGTCACTCTTTGAAATCTGGGGGAGGCACTTGCTGCAGGCAGTTATGCCTTTTGTATCCCTCATTTACATAGGGAAAAAAAAATATATATATATATATATATATATATATATACAGTATATATAATTATATTCATATAGGTTAAATTATTCAATATATATATATATATATATATATATATATATATATATATATATATATTTTCATATAGGTTAAATTATTCAATCACTGGTACATGAATTAATCCCGACAATATGTATAGGAAGTTAATTACCAATATGAAATATGTTGATTTCGATGGGTAGAATTCCAGTTACCCCATACAGCTTGTTCACACGAATGACATGTAAGAATGTTCACATAATACAATATCAATACATTATGAACTTAGCTTATTGAGGAGTGGTGATGTATGACTGAAGATTTATATAATTAGTGGTAGTGATTGGTGATCTGTAGATGGAGTCAAAGCCGGAGGGAGGTGTTGTAGGTGTGGCTGAATATACGAGACTGCCGGCACGTGTAGCGTCCTTCGCGATTATACAAATGGCTGCCGGCTCAGATAATATTTCGAACCTATGATTTGGTTTCATGATACATCCAGAGGTGATGTATAGATTTATGCATTACAGCTACTAATTAACTTACAATTAATAATATACTACAGTAAATAAATTAAGGTACGAGCCAAAATCGTAATTACTTTACAAAACCGCCAAATTCAAATACCCAATTGGACTTCAAACTGTCGGGGTCATTATATACTATTCCCGTCATATTCAGAATGTTTACCCGTAATTATTAATCACAATAATTATAACTTTCTGTAAGCTACGTAAATGCATAAAATCCTTATTTTGAAATATTTTTGGGTTATTTTTGAAATTTAAGCTAAAACCACACACACACACACTTACCCAAATACACACACACACACACACACACACACACACTAAAAGAAAAATATATTGTGACTTTGCCGTTTTCTTATATTCGTGTTGATATTATAATTTAGTGTTCCTGGTGTTCTCAGGTTATATTGTACATCCTGCGCCCTACCCTTGTTATAGTGTCAGGCACCGGTATGGTAGTCTATTATTTGGGTCATATTCAACACTAACATTTTCGTGTTCTGCCCCAAAAGTTTGGCACAGCGTATATTATATATAACATAAAATAAACAGTATACTGTATATATATATATTGCATTATTTTCTGCAGATTCAGTTGATATTATCCATGTTTAACCCTATCAAGATCCGATTACATAGTTCTTATCTGTTTTCTGGCTGTTTATTCAGATTAAAAAGGGTATATGGAAGTCAGAGAGTTAATCGCGATAGTCTTCAGCCATATAATTCAGACAGATTCTTCCTAAACTGTATAAATCGTCTAAAGATAGCAAGAATACACGGTCAAAAACGCTTCATAATCTTCAGAGGGTGAACATTTAGGCATGATTAACTTGGGTCCCACTGTCTATATCCCATTAACTTGGGTCCCACTGTCTATATCCCATTAACTTGGGTCCCACTGTCTATATCCCATTAACTTGGGTCCCACTGTCTATATCCCATTAACTTGGGTCCCACTGTCTATATCCCATTAACTTGGGTCCCACTGTCTATATCCCATTAACTTGGGTCCCACTGTCTATATCCCATTCAGTACGATTGTATTAAGACTAGAAAGGATCTGTGGTAGATAAAAGGATTAATTGAGACAGTGTGTAGTCTTTTAATTGCTATAGGTACTTCCTAAGCTGAATGCAATCATCTAATAATTGCAAGAATATAATCAACAGAACGTCACCGGTACTGAGTAGGATACACACTGTCTAGATCACAAAATACATGGCTTAGAATTTGTCTATGTAATTTACCCCTTGAAGATTATGAGGCGTTTTAGCAGTTTATATTAGCTAACATTAGTAGGTTTTATGCGGTTGGGGCAGAAGCTAGAGCAGGCAGAAGGGTATATATGTTATCAGTAAATCTTTAAGGGGAGATGGGTCGTTTTTATAGACTCCCTTCTCCCTCATCTTTATCCCCATTAGTTTTGAGATTATAAGACGTTCGGTCAATTAGTTTGGCGATTTTAACACCTTTCGCCCCATTTCGTTATCAATTTTAAGACATTGTATCCCATCTAGGTGTCGAATTTTGTCCTGGCGAGCGAAAGCAAGCCTGAAAATTTAAGAGGAATATTTTATCGAAAAATGTACAAATTTTTCTAGGGGGTGTTTTTCTAAGCTTGATAAAGGTCTAGCGAGGAAACTAAGATATAAAGGAATAAATTAATAATTAGACCAAAAAACAGCCCAACTCCCCTTAACCCACTCTAATTCTTCCAAATAACAATAAAATCGTCTGACGATATCCACATGATATGAATAAGTGCGTCCTCGAATACTGAAGGGGTTAGAAGGGGGGGGGGGGGTCCTCCCTAAACCTCTATAAGCTTAAAAAAGACCCCAAGACCCCCTTTGAGATAAATTAGTACATTTTTTGGTAGCAAATCTTTTTGGTAGAAATATGGCACGGCCGAATGCCGGTTCCTCATATATAACAGGCTCGCTCTCGCTCGCCGGGAAAAAAAATCGACACCTAAATGGCACGAAAGTTATTAATATTGACAGACAAATGGGTTGAAAGGTCTTTAAATTGTCAAACTAATGGGGTAAACGAATATCAATCTCTAAAGTATTGGGGCTAAGCGTAAAGGAAAACTGGGACTAGAAAAACAGCAACGTTCCCTTGAAATTTTAATTCTATTAATTAACCCTCTGTAAGCTTTTCCTCTCCGTGCTTTTGTTTCCTATTTCTTTTTTCACGTCCCTCCTATTATACTCTTCTTTTTGTTGTCTGTATTACTATATAGTCTCCCCTCTTATCCACTACTTCCATTTTCTTCTAATCTACTTCACTCTTTTTCTATTTTCTATGTTCTCATTCTCGCCCTCGCTTATATATTGTGTTGTAAAATGTGTACGGCATCGTTAAAGTTATTCCCATTTGCAATATGAAGTATATAATATATATATACATACCGTATATATATATATATACAGTATATATATATATATACAGTATATATATATATATATATATATATATATATATATATATATATATATATATACATCACCTTCAATTTTCATTTTTTGTTCCGATGTGAGTGAGGGGAGACAAAAGGCAGAACTGCCTGTAATGAGTGCCTCCCCCAAAATTTAATGAGTGACAGGGCCACAATCAAGGGACGTGCGAGCCCAAAATGCCTGGACACACAGAGTTTGAAGCCATTTAAGTCATAGGAAGAGGGAAAGACTGATTCTGGCAGATAATTCCAGAGCTCAGCTGTTGAATATAGGAAAGACTGAAAATAACGTTGCACTCTTGGGTTGGAGAACTCCACAGAGTATAGTTCTTATTAGTTGTTTCAGTATATAAATTTTAACATTTTGTTATAAGTCATTTGAATCTAATTTATTTCAGTGAACAACTACATTTTTTCATCACAGTTTAATTTTTCTTCATTTTACAAATCTTCACACATGGATTTTTAGCCCCACCTCCATTTCCAAATACCTCTCTTCCAATTTTCTCACCGCCTCTAAATTTTTCTTGCGTCAAATGATATCCTCACCATGAGCTCTCTCTTTCTCTCTCTTTCTTTCTCTCTCTCTCTTCTCTCTCTCTCTCCTCTCTCTCTCTCCTCTCTCTCTCTCTCTTTCTCTCTCTCTCTCTCTCTCTCTCTCTCTCTCTCTCTCTCTCTCTCTCTCTCTCTCTCTCTCTCTGTCATAGTCACCAATATTATGCTTTCGTTTGAAATGCAATACTTCATTATTTTGTCTTCAATGCTGTTTGATTATTATATACCGTATATATATATATATATATATATATATATATATATAGATATATATATATACAGGTATATATTTATACCGGTATATATATATATATATATCTTTACAATTAAGCTGTTTTTAATTCTCTTTGTTTCAGGATTAATGCACATTAGTAGTTTCTTTCATGTAATATTTTATTCAACTTATCCCTCATCAGCGTACAATAATATTTCTCAATTATTATTTATATTATTATTATGTCTCTTTTTACCGTTTCTTGTCAATTCTTTCTCATCTTCAGTTCTTATAATTACTGTTGACATCCTTCCTTGATTATCTTTTGTTGTCTGTACATATATTTTGTCATACCATATTTATTTCATTATATATATTGGTTTAAGAGTCACGCATACAAAACCGTATATATTACTAATTTACTTATTTATATATTTCATTATTATTGTTTATATGTCGTCTGTTTGTAATTAGACTAAACCTAAATGTAAATATTCTGGTTAGTTAAATGAAAATAATATTAATAAAAATAATAATAATAATAATAATAATAGTCTTTAACCACTTCGGTAGCTACGGGTGACGCCATTATTCCTTATGTTCTGGTTATAATTTGACGATTTTGTGCAGCTTAGGAATGATGTCTAGTAATCAGAGATGTGTATGATAATTCCCTTAAATTGTTGACTATCATTAACCTATCTTTATCTCTCTATCTCTCTATTTATTTATCTTTATATATATATATATATATATATATATATAATATATATATATATATATATAATTATATATATACCTGTATATATATATATAATTATATATATATATAAATATATATATATATATATATATATATATATATATATTTATGTATATAGAGGTATAATAATAATATATATATATATATATATATATATATATATATATATATATATATATATATATATTCAGTATATAATATATTTATATAAGCATATATATATATATATATATATATATATATATATATATATATATATATATATATATATGAGAACCTACCTCACCAATGTCAGGATGTTGGTGAAAGAACTCGAGGGTGGGGTTAAAGGACTTGGAAGGGAAGGGAATAGCCTCAGTCCTCCCTTATCCACTACTTCCATTTTCTTCCTAATCTACTTCATCTTTTTGCTCAATTTAGTTTGTGTTCATTCTATCCATCGCCTGAATTTTTTTTTTTTTTTTTTTTTTTTTTTTTTTTGCGTTGCGTTGGATTATTCCTGTGTGCTAATTACTCTACAGTATACACTTTACTGCGGTATATCTATATATCTCTCTATCTATATATCTATCAATATAATATATATATATACTGGGTGATTCAGAATTGCATGCATTAAATTAGAGGACGACATCCTTGGACAATTTTAAACAACAATATATCTATGGTAAAATGTTGAATTATAAATAGTTTGGCTGTTACAGTACATTTACGATGTTGTATTAATGAGGGTGGAAGGTGAAGGGAAACCCATGTAGATTTCCGAGGATATTTTTCACACGTCTTGAGTATAGGAGTACAGTGTGTTGCAGGCACATGGGGGCCACTTTGAACATTGTATTTAGCCTGTAGCAAAGAGGAGCACACTGTCGAGATCTGTGAATAAATGTTTACAACAATCTATGTAGGTTTCCCTTCACTTTCCACCCTCATTAATACGTACAAAATCGTAAATGTACTGTAACAGCCAAACTATGTATAATTCCACATTTTATCATAGAGACATGGTTGTTTAAAATTATCCAAGGAGGTCGGCCTCCAATTTAATGCATGCAATTCTGAATCACCCTGTATATATATATATATATATATATATATATATATATATATATATATATATATATATATGTAAATTATATATATATATATATACTGTATATATATATACATGTATATATATATATATTCCCGGTAGCCTATATATAATAGCATGCTATAGTTTTTATAATTTAAGCTTTATCTGCCTTCCGCCATATTCAATAGTAAAATGTTTTCTAACTATGTTTCATTCTATAATCATCATATGTATAACCCTTCCTTACTATACTATCGTTGTTTGGGTATATTTTTTTCCATCGGGTAACTACATTATTTTTATTTTTTTATCCCATTTTTAGTTTCTATCCGGCTTACAAATTCTCATACATAGAATGTTATCATCACTTGCATTCCGAAATAGTTTTGTTTCCAATATTCTCTCCACTTATATTTTCGTCTTTCTTAGTATTATCCACGCCATGATCTTATTGTATTGTTGTGTTTTCAATGATTATTCGTGCTTCTGAATTGTTATTTGTCTTAAAGGAGGATGGGCGTATTTGTTTCATCCTTTATATTTATTTTTATATGTTTTTAAGTTTCCTCCCTAGACCTCAATCAAGCTTAAAGGAAACACCCTCCAAGACCCTCTTTCAAGACAAAATTGTAAATTTTTCGATAGAAAAATGTCCTGGCCGAAGGCCAGTTCCTCTTAACAAACAGGCTCGCTATCGCTCGCCAGGAGAATCGACACCTAAAATACACGAACAGTTTTAATATTGACAACACAAATGGGGCGAACGATCTTAAAATCGCCAAAGTAATTGCGGAACATCATACAATCTGAAACTTAATGAGGTTAAACATGAGGGAGAAGAGGGACCAGAAAAACGAACGACCCATCTCTCCTTAATTAATCACATCTAGCCATTATTATTGTTTCATATGACAAGTTTCACCTGGATAATCTTGTTCGCTGTACAAGTTTCAATTACTTTTAATTATGCAATCTTTTTAGTTATTTCTTTGTCTCTTGTTTAAGGAGGTAGTGGTTATTTTTGTATTTATTGTTATTCATATGTTGTTCAGTTTCCTCGTTAACAAATACACACCTAGACCCCCCCTTTGACAAACTTGTACATTTTTCGGTAGAAAAATGTGCCGGCCGAAGGCTCTATTCCTCTTAAAAACACAGGCTCGCTATCGCTCGTCAGGAACAAAATTGACACCTAAATTGACACCTAAATGGCACGAAAGGTCCTAAAATTGACAACAAAGTTAGTTGAAGGGTCTTAAAATCTCAAAACTAATGGGCAAACGTCTTAAAACCTCAAAACTATCGGACATGAGTAAGAAGGGAACCCAAGGAAAGGTTAACTAGCTTCCCCTTAATGCACATTAGTAGTTTCCTTCGTGTATTATTTGTTAAGTTTATAATATATTTGTTCGCTATTCCTTGTCATTGTATACTAGCAGCTATTCAATCATTTATATATGTTAATTGTATTTCCGTGTTAATGTTTCGTCAACTCTTTTTCCTTCTCAATTATGATAATGATATTTCACACCATTTATTATTATTTTAATATTATTATTATTATTATTATTATTATTATTAATATTATTATTATTATTATTATTAATATTATTATTATTAATATTATTATTATTATTATTATTATTAATATTATTATTATTATTATTATTAATATTATTATTATTATTATTATTAATATTATTATTATTATTATTAATATTATTATTATTATTATTATTATTAATAATATTATTATTATTTTATTTCGTTATGTTTCCCCTTCCTCCTTTTTTTTTTCTTCTTTTTTTTTTATTTTGGGTTCAGCCCTTCTGTACTGGTGACGTATTGTATGTTTTATCCTTGCTAAACTTAGAAGATTTTGTGCAGGTTAGGAAGGATCTGAGGTATTAAAGGGGGTTAAGTGGGATAGTTCGAAGCCTGATAGTTGTTAAGGGAGCCCATCTTGCTTTGTTTTATCTTTCTCTCTCTCTCTCTTTCTCTCTCTCTCTTTGGCTTGTATCCATTCGGCCCCATTCAGCCTACTGTTTTAGGACGTTTACCCCCATTCAGGTGTCAATATTTTCCTGGCGAGCGGTAGCGAGCCAGCATATATATATATATATATTTTTTTTTTACAGCAAGCTAAATTTGTACATTTTTCGATAGAAAAAATTCTCCAGATTTATCCATACAATGCAGGCTCGCTATCGCTCGTCAGGAAGAAATCGACATTTGGATGGGGATAATCGTCTTAAAACAGTAGGCTGAATGGGGAGGTGTGGTGGAGTGGTCTTGCCACTGGATTGGTAATCCAATGGACCCGGGTTCAAATCCCGATATGTCAATGGGAAGATAATTATTGGGATTGAATTTGTGCTGTACCTAGTATCAGTGTATTACCACACAGCCCACCGAAATGCCAAAAAATACCCTCATTGTTCCCTGTTTAAATAGCACTGTATGAATATTCCCATATTCAAAATATGCTACAGGGAGTCCATGCCTAGTGAGTTCACTGCTCAATAGGTGGCGTTCTGAGAGTGAGGGTCTGCGTCTGGAGGGTGAGACAGTGAAGCACTTGAACGAAGCAATCAGCGGCTTCAGAGATGTAGCTGCTTCGAGCCATGAATGGATGCTTCACATGTCTCACTCCCCAGACTGGAATGAGACCTCACGGGCTTCACCGTGTTGAGCGGTGGAATGTAAAGGCTCTCAGCCTATGCCCGAGAGGGTACTCTTGGAATATAGAAAACAAATAAAAAATCAACAAAATTAATACAAGCCAAAGAGAGAGGGAGAGAAGGAGAACAAAAGCGAGGTTGGCTCCCATAAAAGCACGTCGACGGTACAGAAGTGGTTAACCCTTTCAGTACATACGTAGTTCTCGTCTTACTCTGGTTACCTATAGACGATTTTCTACAGCTTGTGATGTACCCCATATTCTGGTACCATTTGACAATTTTGTATAACTTATAATGTACCCCAAGACCTCCAAAGAGTAAATCCTATCTCGATGAAACATTTGAATAACATAGGTTCTTCTGAAGGGGAGATGGGCGTATTTATTTGCTTAATTTTATATTTTATTATAATTATTATTTAGTTTCTTCCCTAGACCTCCATCAAACTTAAAAAAAAACACCCCCAAATTATTCTATTTAAACAACATGACCGTAACTGTTTCAGAATAAGTAAAAAAACAAAGAACAAATAACTTAAGTATGGATTAAGAAACATGCCAGTGAACTGCCTTGGAGCGAGTCGATTTGAAACGGTCCCTCTTCCCTACTACTTCCATGTCCTTCCTAATCTACTTCATCTTTTGACCCAATTTAGTTTTTGTTCATTCTCTCCCTCACTTTTATCTTACTCTTTAGTTCCCCTGCATTGTAATAATAATGTGTGGTAATTACTCTGTACCCCAGACTAAAGAGGTTGAGTCGGTGGGCTTGCGACCCCCCCCCCCCCCCGTGAAAAATACTTAGTGCAACGAAGAACAAACGAACAGCCTCAGATGTTAAAGAACCTAATATTGACGAACCCCGACCGACTATGGACAGTCGTAGAATAGCGACTTGGAATGTGAGAGGCGTGAATGATGACACAAAAGAGAGAGAGGTCCTAGAAGTGTTAGTGAATGCCAGGCTAGATGTATGTGGAATGACTGAGACCAAATGGAGGGGTACAGATGTGAGAGAGTGGGAGTGTAGAATGGGTGTGTGGGCTGGAATGATTGAGGGAGTAGCGAGAGAAGGTGCGTGTTTATTTGTAAGTAACAAATGGAAGGAGCGTGTAAGAGACTATGGGTCTGTGGGTGAGAATGAAAGTAGGGATACAAATGTGGGTGATTGTGTGTGTCTATGATCCGACAGAGGATAAACCTGTAGGAGAGAAGAGAAGTTCTGGGTGGGATGTGGAGACGTGCCTGGATAAGTTTGGCAAGAACGAAAGAATATTTCTGATTGGGGATATGAATGGGAAGGTGGGTGATTAGAAAGTTGATGGAGTGGTGGGAGGGTGGGTTGTACCGTCAGAGGTGAATGGGAATGGTAGTGCACTTGTGGACGTATGTGTGGGGAGGAGGCTGTGGATAAACAACAACTTCTTCCGACACAGAATGATACACAGGTACACGTGGAAAGTGGTGTGGAGGAAGAAGGATAGGACAGTGGTGGAACGAAAGGCACTGAGTGATTATATTTGTGTGGATGAAAGAATGAAGAAATATGTGCTGGATGCTAGGGTGTATAGGGGTATTGGAGGGGGTCTGTCTGACCATTATGTAGTAGTAACTAAAATTAGGATACAAAAGAAGTGGGTGAGGAGAGCTGGAGGGAGGCGAGAGGAATGTGGAATGGCGAGGAGGGTGGAGAGGCTACAGGAGGAGGAAATCAGGGAAGAGTACAGGAGAGCAGTAGAATGACAAATAGGTAGTCTTGACCTGGAAGGTATTGAGGAAGTTGAGGATATGAGGAAAGTATTTAAGGAAAAGATATGTGCAACATGTGAGGAGGTGTGTTGAGTAAGGAGAAGAGGGAGAGGAGTGAGGGGTACAGCATGGTGGGCAGAAGAGGGAAAAATAGCTGTGGAAAACAAGAAGAAAGTGTATAGAGAGTGGTTGGATAGAAAAGGGAGTGAAGATTTGTAGAGACAGAAACGAGAGATGTACGTGGAGAAAAAGAGAGTGGTGAGGAGAGTAGTGAAGGAAAGTAAGAGAAGAGTACATAAGGAATTTGGAAGCAATCTGAGTGTAAAATGGAGGAAGTGTAAGAAACTGTTCTGGAAAGAAGTCAAGAAAGTTAGGGAAGGTAGCAAGGAAAACAGTAAGGGTGTGAAAAATAAGAATGGGCCAGTGCTAGCTGAGAAGCAAGAGAGAGTCGAATGATGGTGGGAGTACTTCAACGAATTGCTAAATGTAAGGAATGAAGTGCCAGCAAACATAGTTGGATGGGGTATGGGAGGGAGAAGAAGAGAAGTAGTGGAGGAGGAGGTGGGAATCAGGAGGTCAGAAAGGTGTGAAGCCATGCAAAGAGTGAAGTTGGGGAGAGCACCAGGAATAGATGGAGTGTGTGGGGAAATGCTGAGGTATGGTGGTGAGATAGTGATCGAATGGGTATGGAAAATGTGCCAACTAGCATGGGAAAAGGGGAGTGCTCCTGATGACTGGAATACAGGCATAATAGTCCCTCTATATAAGGGTAAAGGGGAAAGAGGAGTGTGTGGTAACCACCGAGGAATATGTCTTCCAAGTGTAGTAGGGAAGGTGTACAGTAGGGTAGTGATTGAGAGAGTGAGAGCGAAAAAAGAGAAATGGATAGGTGACGAGCAGGGCGGTTTTAGGAAGGAAGAGGATGTATAGATCAGATTTTTACCCGGAAATGTATTGTGGAGAAACATTTGGAGAAGCAACAAAAGCTGTATGTTGCCTTTATGGACTTGGAGAAGACCTATGACAGAGTGGATAGAGAAGGCATGTGGAAAGTACTTAGAATATACGGAGCAGATGGCAAGTTGCTGAAAGCAGTGAAAAGCATATATGGGGGTGCAAAGGCGGCAGTATGTGTGGAGAATGAGCAGAGCGAGTTCTTTGATCTGAATGTTGGGTTCAAACAGGGGTGTGTGATGTCCCCGTGGTTGTTTACTGTATATATGGATGAAGTCGTGAAAGAAATACAAGGAAGAGCATTGGATGTTGGTGTATCGTTAATAAGGGAGGGAAATGAGTGGAAGCTACCTGTACTGCTGTTTGCTGATGATTCAGTTCTGATGAGCGATAATGAATGGGAGTTGCAGGGTCTGGTAAATATGTTTGGAACAGTGTGCGAGAAACGGAATTTGAAGGTAAATGCAGGGAAGAGCAATGTTATGGTCTTCGAAAGCCACAGAGTGTGAGGTGAAGTTGAACAGTCAAGCTATGGAGATTATCAGCTCATTTAAGTGTCTGGGCAGTGTGTTGAGTAAAGATGGGAGTATGGATAAAGAAGTGCGGGAGAGGGTACAACAGGGGAAGAGGGTTGTAGGAACGCTGAAAGCAGGAACAAGATATAGGGTGGTCAGTATGGAAGTGAAGAAGGCCTTGCATGACAGTGTGGTAATCCCGACACTGACTTACGGAAGCGAAGCATGGATGTTGGTGGAGAGACTCAGACCAAGAGTGAGAGGGGTGGAAATGAGCTACTTGTGAAGTGCGTGCAGAGTTACATGGAGGGATAGACAAACAAATGAGGAAGTAAGAAGGAGGTGTGGTGTGGAAGTAGATGTGCTGGAAAGTGTGAAAAGGAACACCTTGAGATGGTTCGGCCATATGGAACGTATGGGAAGCGAGAGAATGACTAAGAGGGTGTACTAGAGCAAGGTGGAAGGGCAGAGAGGGAGAGGTAGACTGAAAGAGAGGTACAAGGATGGAGTGAAGAAGTATATGGATGAAGGTGGTGCTGGTTGGGAGGAGGGGCGTCAACTGACTGAGGACAGAGGTGCATGGGGGCGTTTCGTTCGTGTCCACCCCTTTGGGGATCACGGCGTCAGGCAATATATATATATATATATATATATACAGTATATACTGTATAATTATACTGTATATATAAAAATATATATATATATATATATATATTTTTTTTGTTTTTTTTATGTGCAAAAGCTTACTAATCAATGGCAATTTACCGTCAATGCGAAAAATATATAGAATGCAAGAGAAATATCGAAGTAGTTTAACAAATTCAATTTGTTTCCCCTTGTTCCGTTTCAACCCTTTTTCGTTGTCCCCTTTTCTCGGCCCTTTCCCCGCCATTTGATCTTTATTTCCTTGTTCCCGCTAATCCTTTTTGGCAGTGTAACTCTCTCTCTCTATCTATCTATCTATATCTATCTATCTATCTATTTTCATATCTCTCTCTCTCTATTAATCTATCTATCTAATTCGGTCTCTCTCTCTATCTATCTATATTTGTATCTTTCTCTATCTCTATCTATCAGTCTATCTCTTCCTTGCGTGTTCAAATTATATGCTTTTCGCCGTTCTACAATTTGACCACAATTAAGTGGAGATTTTCACTTGTTTTTTTTCTTCTGTACTCCCTTCCCCCTCATGTTTAGCCCCATTCGTTTTGAAATTATAAAACGTTAGCCCCATGAGTTTTTCGATTTTAATACCTTTCGCCTTAGTTCTCTCAATTTTAAAGTCAGTTTGTGCCATTTAAGTGTCGATTTTTTTTTCCTGGCGAGCGATAGCTAGCCTGCATTTTGAGGAACCGGCTTTCGGTCGGGACATTTTTCTACCGAATTGTTTTCACATTTATCTCGAAAGGGGGTTGTTGGGGGAATTTGTTGTGGCTTGATGGAGGTCTAGGGAACAAACTAAAAACCTCCCCTTAACCCCTTCTGTACCGGCGACGTTTTTGTATCTTTATACTGGCTACTATTAGACGAGTTTATGCAGTTTAACAGGGGCCTCCAATAATTAACAGGCTTCGAACTATCACACTTACCCCTTTTTAAATAGGTATTAGGGATAAGCTGGTTCCATTGGCCAACTCCATTTGCCATTTCGATTAGATTTGTATTCGATTTGCAAATCTTCACACATAGCATTTTATTATTTCCTCGATTTCGAAATAGCATTCTTCCAGATTTCTACCCGTGTCCTGATTGTCTGTTCTAATAATATCATGAGCTTATTCTCTCTCTCTCTCTCTCTCTCTCTCTCTCTCTCTCTCTCTCTCTCTCTCTCTCTCTCTCTCTTTCTTTTTCATTTAAGCTATCTATTTGTCTATGTAACTATTTTTCTATATACATCTTTATATTCATGTCTACGATATCCATCAGCCCGATTTTGTTCAATATATTGCTAAATATTCAACATCAATTCACATTCATTCATATGCACATGTATATTCTAGCACGTGAGCAGCATGGGCGAGCTGATTACACTAGTTACAGACTACATTCACATCGACAGCCACTCAAACGGTACAGTAACATTCAACATGCACTTCACACAGTATATACAACCTTACCAAGCCGGACTAAGCCACCGTGGTGAGGTACAGAGGCTGGTATTGTCCTCTGCAATGGATCATACTAAGCTGATGATGATGATTGTTGCATGTAACGTAATTTTGTTTTCTTTATTGTCTCTATATTGTATAACGCTATTTTAATTACGACATTTATAGATATATTTGTTTTGTATTTTGCTTAATGCACATTATTAATTTCTTTCGTGTCTTTTTTTATTATATTATGTTTTGTGTATCCCTCGTTTATGAATATACAGTAATATATCTTCAGATCTTATCATAATTATTGTTCACACCCCATCTTGATTATACTATACTATATTTGCACACCCCATCTTGATTATACTATATTGTTCACACCCCATCTTGATTATACTATACTATATTGTTCACACCCCATCTTGATTATACTATACTATATTGTTCACACCCCATCTTGATTATACTATACTATATTGTTCACACCCCATCTTGATTATACTATACTATATTGTTCACACCCCATCTTGATTATACTATATTGTTCACACCCATCTTGATTATACTATATTGTTCACACCCCATCTTGATTATACTATACTATATTGTTCACACCCCATCTTGATTATACTATACTATATTGTTCACACCCCATCTTGATTATACTATACTATATTGTTCACACCCCATCTTGATTATACTATACTATATTGTTCACACCCCATCTTGATTATACTATACTATATTGTTCACACCCCATCTTGATTATACTATACTATATTGTTCACACCCCATCTTGATTATACTATATTGTTCACACCCATCTTGATTATACTATACTATATTGTTCACACCCCATCTTGATTATACTATATTGTTCACACCCATCTTGATTATACTATATTGTTCACACCCCATCTTGATTATACTATACTATATTGTTCACACCCCATCTTGATTATACTATACTATATTGTTCACACCCCATCTTGATTATACTATACTATATTGTTCACACCCCATCTTGATTATACTATACTATATTGTTCACACCCCATCTTGATTATATTATACTATATTGTTCACACCCCATCTTGATTATACTATACTATATTGTTCACACCCCATCTTGATTATACTATACTATATTGTTCACACCCCATCTTGATTATACTATACTATATTGTTCACACCCCATCTTGATTATATTATACTATATTGTTCACACCCCATCTTGATTATACTATACTATATTGTTCACACCCCATCTTGATTATACTATATTGTTCACACCCCATCTTGATTATACTATACTATATTGTTCACACCCCATCTTGATTATACTATACTATATTGTTCACACCCCATCTTGATTATACTATACTATATTGTTCACACCCCATCTTGATTATACTATATTGTTCACACCCATCTTGATTATACTATACTATATTTTCCCTCATTTACTGATATACTGTATATTCTGCTATAGTCGGTTAACCCCTTCTTTACCAGCGACGTCTTTTTAACTATTCTAGCTATATTCAGACAATGTTATAAAGCTTAAGAAGGTTCTGTGGTAGTAAATAGCGTTAAGTGAGGTTGGTCAAAGCCTGTTAATTCCTGGAGGGCCTTTTAAAACCTAATAACATTGTCTAATAGTAACCAGAATAATAGTTAAAAGGACATCGCCGGTACGGAAAGGGTTAATAGAGTTACATAAGCGATTGTTTCCAGTAATGTTGTAATAGTTGCTTATTAGTTACGGCATGTTATGATATTTTGCATTTGTGTTGGAAAGTAGACTAAAGGGAAGCTATTTTAGACGACCAAATCGTAATATATATATATATATATATATATATATATATATATATATATATATATATATACTGTATATACTGTATACTGTATATTTTTTATTTTATTATTGATGTATTTAGTTGTTTATTTGTATGTATTTATGTATGTATGTATCCAAAAATGGAATGAAAACAATATTGAAATGTCACCTTACTAATTTAGAAGCTGCCAGACGAGAAATGTTCAAACAAAAATGCTGGCACAACCGCTGGAGGGAATCCTGAACCCCTTCTATGTTTTTATCCTACCATTTTTCACTCCCTTTTCCAGTTGCATTTGTTTCATATTTCTGGTTTAGAATGTGTCAAAGTTAAGGGGGCATGGGCTTATAAATGTTGTCATTTATGTATCTTTTTAAAAGTTTCCTCCCTAGACCTCCCCCCCCCCCTCCCCCCCAGACCCTACTTCAAGATTTGCTCTTAAATTACAGTCTCGCTATCGCTTGCCAGGAAGAAATCGACACTTAAAAGTCTTAATATTGACAAAGAAATGGGGCGAAAAGTCTTAAAATCGCCATACTAGTGAACCGAACGTCATAAAATCTGAAAACTAATGGGGCTCGACATGAAGGAGAAGGGGGTCTAGAAAATCGACCCAACTCCTCCTAACGATAATTTTCATAATAATCACCTGGCCCGCCTCGCTTACGTGAAGAGACTTGATTAAGTTTAGGAAAGACCATGGTACTGAGAATGATTATCAGACAGTATTCAGCTCTTTTGATTCCTAGAGGTAGATTATACGCTAAAGAAAATCGCCTGATGGTATCCAGAACATGACGTAAACTACTTAATTTTGTTGAATGGTTTAATAGTATTTATCATATGTACAGTCGGCCTAATAAGTGATGTCTTGGTACATGTATATTTTGTACTATAATTGTTATCAGCAATATCTGAACAAGATATCTTCATTTCGAGTGAGATGTACAAACATGTGCTTACACTTACCCATTCTATTCAACATCCGACATAAATAAATAAAGCGAGAAACAGGCCAGACGTAATGACAGTTGAGACAGAACTTATTAGCGTTACCGTACAGTCGTTAGTCACGTTTATAAATCAGTATCAAATATAAACGAGAATATTTAATAATTTTATATATCCCAGATATTTCAAAACATGGCTACAAAGGTTAAAAGACTAGAAAGCAAAACTTGATTATAACCTACAGCATTTATGAATGAGCGAACTGAATTGTGGCCGAAATTACCAGTATTATTCCCTTTTTTCCACCACTTCCTAATTTTTTTATTTTTTTAAACAATGTATTTCTTTCCTCACTCTTACCCTGGCGCATATTTTAGTTTTATATTACCTCGTTCTTGTAATCCTTTGTGTTAATTTCTCCATATATAAGCTTTTGATGTACTCTCTCTCTCACTCTCTCTTATTTTCGCTATCTATTTCTATCTATTTCAATCTATATATATATATATATATATATATATATATACTGCATACACAGTATATATATTATATATATATATATATATATATATATATGTATATAGGTCCTTATATATATATATTCACGCTATTATGACATGTACAGATGGAAGGATATACGTGATAAGTACTGGTATCTATATCTGTCTATCTATCTTTAAGTCCCGTCCTGTCATTTTCCTTGTGCTGTATATTAATTGACCTTGTTCTTTTCATTATTTACTTGTTCCATCTGTGTTGTATTTCCCTGGTTCGGTTTATCTGTACTCTCCATGTTCCATTTATTGTCTGTTTTCTCTTTTCCCTTTTATCTAGTTCGTTTGGATTCTCTTTTCTTTTTTTCCCCTTCTCTGGGCTTTTCCTCTCAATTTGGTCTGTATTTCCTTTCCCCGCTAATCCTTTATGGCGGTGTAACTCTCTCTCTCTCTCTCTCTCTCTCTCTCTCTCTCTCTCTCTCTCTCTCTCTCTCTCTCTCTCTCTCTCTCTCTCTCTCTCTCTCTCTCTCTCTCTCTCTCTCTCTCTCTCTCTCTCTCTCTCTCTCTCTCTCTCTCTCTCTCTCTCTCTCTCACTTTTAATGTTATTATCCAATGATCCCGCGAGTTTTATTGTGCATCAACATTTCAACAGTCCTAAAATTGTACCCTATTTTATTTTTCCCGCCCCATCTCCTGCTTATGTTGTTTTGACCATGTCACCGTCTCTCTCTCTCTCTCTCTCTCTCTCTCTCTCTCTCTCTCTCTCTCTCTCTCTCTCTCTCTCTCTCTCTCTCTCTCTCTCTCTTAAGGAGGGGATGGGCTGGTTTTTCTGGTGTTAAAACAGTTCATTAGTTTGATGATTTTAAGACTTTACATCCCCTTTCTTTGTCAATATTAAGACCTTTCGTGCCATCAAGGTGTCGATGTTTTCCTGGCGAGCGATAGCGAGCCTGTAATTATAAGAGTAAACGGCCTTAGGTCGGGACATTTTTCTACCAAAAACAATTCAAATTTATCTTGAAGGGGGTCTAGGGGGTGTTTTTTTACATCTTGATGGAGGTCTAGCGAAGAAACAAAAACAAAACAAAAAACAAAGAATACATGAATTCATAGACCAAAAAACCGGCCACTAGCCCCATAACCCTGAGAGTCGCTTTATCTATAATAACATAGATTCCCCTGCTCACCCACACACCCCATCTTCGTTTTCTTTGTTATCCTGAGTCCTTCCTTCGTTTCTTTTATTTTCTTTTTCATCGTGAGCTTGCATAACAGTGATGAAAGTTACAGTAGTTGTTGTTGTTGTTGCCCAAGCTGCCTGACCGAACAGCCCCAAGGCCCCGAGCAATTCCAAGGCCATAACCGAGTACCCCCACAGAACCCTCCCCGCCGACCACAATAAAGCCTGGGTGACCGAAGCCACTCCATGGCGGGGAGCTGAGGAGGGTGCGGAAACGCCCGGGAAACCAAAGCCCCACCCAGGGCCCTGTGCCCCTCAGCAATTATGAAGAGAAAGTTGAGGGGCAAGGGGAAAATGTGACGCTTTGGCTTCCAATCTTGGTAGATTGGGAGGTCAATCCACGGAAGAGACGCCATCACTTGATATCTAGAAAATATATAAGTTAAAGGAACAGTCAGAGTAAGCTATGGGTATGGCAGAGATTGCTCAGCTCTCACTCTGATAGACCAGCCCATCACCACATGACTAGAACCCAATCCTCTCAGCATCAGCTAGGAAAGGCCCTAGAAAGCCGCCTTTGGCGGGGGGATAGCTCCCCTATTTCAACCCTTTCGGGGTTGGGCACCCGCCAAGTTACAGTAGTTGTTGAATCTACCTCGTGTGTGTGTGTGTGCGTGTATTATTTCATTGTTTATGTATTTATTATTTGTTTTACCTATTTTTTATTAATTATGTATTTAAGTATTTATTATTATTATTATTATTATTATTAGTACCAGTATTTTGTATTTATTTATTATTTATGTACTTATATATGTAGCTATGTTTTTATTTTATTTTTTTTTTGGGGGGGGCAGATATTAAGGTGCAAGAGGTGAAGCTGAAGAGAGTGGTAGTAGTGACAGTGGTATGGTATAGGTTGTTTGTTTAAGTTGCAGTCTAGGAGTGATCATTAAGGGTGCACACCCCAAATGAACGAGATGGGTTGTGTGTGAGGGGGATCTGCCGGTTGTTGGCCAATCGGCGCTCTGCAGACCCCGTTTTCTGATCTCTGACCGTTTTGGTGAGGTTGGTCCTCATGGTATTAGTGAGCTGGGCCTATAATTAGGCCTTGTAATTGGGGTTGGTGTGAGAAGGATCTGCCTTGTGTGGGCTAATCGGCTTTCTGCAGACTCCCATTTTCTTATGTTCTTATGCTTGATTGGCTCAGAGGGGGTTCGATCTTCCGACTCACTGACTCACTGCAGTTCCACATATTCCAGGTTAATCCCTTTTGTATCTGCGACGTGTTTTTATTCCCTTCTGTACCTGAGACGTCTTTTTAACTTTATTCTGGTTACTATTAGGCGATTGTATTCAGTCTAAAAAGGGCCTCCATCAATTTACAGGCTTCGAACTATCTCACTTAACCTCTTTTACTACCACCGATCCATTTATAAGCTGCACAAAATCGTCTAAATATAGCTAGAATAATATTAAAATGACGTTGCTGGTACAGTAGGGGTTAATTGTAGTCTTGCCATACATCTAATTAGACAATGTTGTGCAGTGGTAGTAAAATGGGTTAAGTGAGATAGTTCGAAGTCTGTTAATTCTTCCTACCAACAAATGCCAGAAGCGCCTCGCTGAACGTAATGTTTACCGCGGTGCATCATGGGAAATTGTATATGTCGCGGATCTCTGCACCCTGTCTCTCTTTCAACAATTCTTTAATATAAGCGGTCTGTCAATATTTCTGTAGCTGACTCATACTATAGCCTATGCATACTGTTGTTTATTATATTTTAAAGTCACCCATATCCATATATAACGTATATTTACAATACAAAGTCAGCAGGTATTTTCACGCCTTTTTGTTATGATAATTTATCAGCTTATAATTATGTTTGTAGTCATTATCAGCTGCATATGGACATTCCCATAACTACTATACTTAATAAGGATTTCGTGTAGTCGTATTCTGTATAATATAAATAAGTATAATCACAACTCACAAGCAATAATGATAAACTGTGCATGTCCTAGATGTTAAGTATGGTTGAGGTCGACAGTCGTAGTTCTGGTGCTAGTTTAGAAGCATCCACCAAAGGTCTCAAGTGTATTCTTGGTAGCGATAAATTTGAAACTTAGTAGAATCGTGTACTATTAACCAGAATAAAATGAAAAGGACGGTACCATTCCCCTCCTCTGTTCCCTGTCATTCTCCCCCTATTCTTATTCTATTTTAGTCTTGTCCTCCACTTCTCTTCTCTCGATTTTCACAATTTTCGCTCTTTTCCTTCTCCTTATTCCCCTGTACTATACCCTCCTATCCTTCCCATCATTCTCCCTGTCCGTATTCTACTGTATTATATTCTTCCTCTTTCCCCCTTCATTCTCCACCCCTTATCCCACCTCCCGTACCCTTCCCCCCCCCCCCCATCCTAAAACCCACCGTGTTCGCGAATAGGTTTACCTCTCTCCTATTTTGATCCCTTTTATCCACCACAAGATTTTCCCCCTCACATTTGCCCTCTGTTTTTCCTTTTGTTCATGTTGGCTATAGTTGTCCCCTCCGTGTGGTCTTTTCCTGGATGATTTTTTCCCCCAGGCCCGTATTTTGGGGGCTCTGTCTTGAGTCCCCCCCCCCAAAAAAAAAAAAAAAAATAAATAAAATAAAATAAAACTTTTGGAAAAGTGGGGATTGGACCTCGGTATATAGATAGATAGATAGATAGATAGATAGTATTGGGGGGGGGGGATTTTCTTCTTGCGGGTATGACAGTGTTGCCAATTGAGCTACTTTCCCGCTAGATCTAGAGGTATTTACTTCGATCTGGAGGCAAATCTTTACATGTAGGAGCATAAATTCTAGCGATATTCTGTAGATTTGAGCCATTTTGGAGCGATATTGTAGATAATGAGCCATTATTCCAGCGATTGTGGGCACTTGTTTACTATCTAGCGGACTTGATTTGGTAACGTATGATGTTTTTTTGCATTATCCATGATTTACCCCTTCAGCACTATGACGTATTGTTTACCTTTGATTCTCGCTGAAGTTAGACTAGTTTATGAAGTTAAGAAGGACCTGTGTAATTAACCCCTTCACCACCATTACGTAAAGTTCATCATATTCTGATTACCATTTGACGATTTCCTTTAGTTTATAATTTACCTCTGACTCAAATGGGTAAATACGAGCTCAACAAACCCTCTGAATAACATATGACTCTCTTAACCCCTTCTGTACCGGCGACGTCTTTGTAATTATCTGCTAGCTAATTTAGACGATTTTTTGTTCAGTTTAAGAAGGATCTGTGGTAGAAAAAAGGGTTAAGTGATATAGTTCGAAGCCTGTTAATTGTTGAAGGCCTAAGCTGCATAAAATCGTCTAATAGTTGCCAGCATATAAATATAAAACTGTCACTGGTAATAAAGGGGTTAAACTGCATAATATTATCTAATTCTAGCCACAACCATAAGTAAAGAGGCGTCATGGTACTGAAGGGTTAACCCTTCAGTACCATGACGCCTTGTTACCTTTGATTATGGCTAAAAGTAGACGATTACATTAAGTTTAAGAAGGACCTATGTTATCAAGAAGGTCTCTTGGGATCGTATTTTCCCTTTTGAGTCGTGGAGGTAGATTACAAACTAAATTATATCGTCTAATGGTAACCAGAATATGATAGAAATTCCATAATGATATTGAAAGGGTTAAAGTTAAATAGTAGGGAGGATATTTGTCTTTGTTTTGTCAGTGTTTTCCTGACATCGTGTGTGAATTGTTTTAGTGTTTTGTGTGGATTTTCTTGACATGCTAATATATATTTCTTCATTAACTGTTTGTAATTCACTCTCTCTACTTTTCTGATTTAATGTGTAGATTTTCTAGCATATAGTTGATTTTTCGTACCTCCTTCGTACCTTTTCCGGTTCCTCGTTTGTTACAAGCTTGCTATCGCTCGCCAGGAAAAAATAATCTTAATATTGACAAAGAAATGGGCGAAACTCTTAACATTTGAACACTAATGGGGCTAAACATAAAGGAGAAGGTATTTCAGAGAAGAAAAACGACACTTCCCCTTAATAATGCTGTATATTTGTATTTCGTAACTTTCTTCATGTCCACTCTATTCTTCAATTACCATTTTTTCTCGACGACCTGCATTTTTCGTGCTCGACCTTTTCGTGTTTATGTCTCATTTAATTAACTACGCCTAGGAATATATATTTTTCTGTTAGCCCCTTCCGTTCCGGCGTCGTCCTTTTTAATATATGCTAGGACTATTTAAATGATTTTGTGCACTTTGAGAAGGATCTGTGCTAGTAGAAAGTGTTTGTGAGATAGTTCCAAACCTGTTAATTGCTGGAGGCCCTTTTAAGACTTAATAAATTCGTCTAATAGTAGCCAGAATATACTTAATCCATTCACGCACAGGACACGATTTGCGCCTTTTTGGGGACACTTAAAAGCTTTTGTGACCATCAGGGGTGTTTAGAAACCTTTAGTTTAGTTACTTCAACCTCTGCAGTTGTCTTTGAGTTAGTTGTGGCCAGAACACTAATTTTGGAGGGGTAATTATGAGATTAAGATAACTATTTCTGAATGCTAAGCAGCAACCCCCGAGTCCACAGGTTAAAGGGGGTGACCTCTCTTTTGTCTCTCCTGTTCTCTCTTTCTCTGGCTTGTATCTATTCGGCCCCATTCAGCCTACTGTTTTAAGACGTTTACCCCCATGCAGGTGTCAATTTTTTCCTGGCGAGCGGCAGCGAGCCAGCATATCTGTTTTAAATGTTTTTGACAACAGGTCAAATTTCTATATGTTTCGATAGAAAAATGTCTCCGGCAAAGCCGGATTTCTCCATACAATGATGGCTCGCTATCGCTCGCCAGGATAAAATCGACACCTAGATGGGGATAAATGTTTACAGTAGGCTGAATGGGGCCGAATGGATACAAGCCAGAGAGAGAAAGGAAAGTAAAGAACAAAACAGGTGACCCCCCTTAAAAGGACGGCGCCACTACAGAAGGGGTTAATTTTTAGAGGTGAACCATAGGGCTTCGTGTACTGTATA
The DNA here is from genome assembly GCA_032716605.1 of Paralithodes platypus. Lineage (NCBI taxonomy): Eukaryota > Metazoa > Arthropoda > Malacostraca > Decapoda > Lithodidae > Paralithodes > Paralithodes platypus. The sequence goes on from CM064572.1 coordinate 46,003,500, forward strand.
TAGGTTGAGTTAATAGGGAGAGTTGGGACTACTTCTTTAATGTGTGTTTATCTTGTCTGACGGGAACTTTATACGTTCTAGTTATTGTTTGTTATATTCAAACTAATTCTAAGCTCTCTATATCTTTCTCTATCTCTCTATTTTATATCTATCTACCTATCTATCCGTCAATCTATCTGTTTCCATATATTTAATATAAACACCATTAAAAAAGTGCACCTCCTCATATGGTGTTCATATGCATTCGGTCTATTTTTTAAAGTATATTTGTTATCTATCTATTTACCAATCTCTTTATATATCTCTATCTATCTATCTATAGCTATCTATAGCTATCTATCTTTCTCTATCTATCTATCTATCTATTTCTTTCTCCACTGCCCCTAACCACCTCCCCTCCCCCTTCCCCATTTCAAGACAGTTTCCCTCGCAACAACGACATTTTAATCGCTTCCCCCAATCTCGCGCGGATCAGTAGATTATTAGTTTTGTTAGTCCCCTTCTTCCCTCGATCCTCATTTGTTAATCTCTCTCTCTCTCTCTCTCTTCCTCCATTCATCTGCTACTCTTCCCTTTATTCTGTTTCCCATTGTTTTCTTTGCTTTGCTTTCCTTGTATTTCCTTTTCTTTCCTTTTCTTTGTACTCCTATCCTTTCCTTCCTTCCATTTCCTTCTTTCCTTTTCTTTTGTTTCGTTTCGTTTCGTTCCGTTCCTTTTGTGTTTCCATTCCTATGATTTCCTTCCTTTACTTTTCTTTCCTTTCGCTCCTTTTTCCTTTCCATGTCTTTATTTTGCATTCCTTTCCTTCCTTTCCCTCCCATTTCCTGCCCCACCCATCCCCTGCCTACTCTTCTATCATTCCCTTATTTTCCTTCCACTTACTCCTTACTCCCCTTCCATTTACTGTCCTTCCACTTACTGTCCTTCCACTTACTCCCCTTCCACTTACTGTCCTTCCACTTACTGTCCTTCCACTTACTGTCCTTCCACTCACTGTCCTTCCACTTACTGTCCTTCCACTTACTGTCCTTCCACTTACTGTCCTTCCCCTTAATGTCCTTCCACTTACTGTCCTTCCACTTACTGTCCTTCCACTTACTCCCCTTGCACTTACTGTCCTTCCACTTACTGTCCTTCCACTTACTGTCCTTCCACTTACTGTCCTTCCACTTACTGTCCTTCCCCTTACTGTCCTTCCACTTACTGTCCTTCCCCTTAATGTCCTTCCACTTACTGTCCTTCCACTTACTCCCCTTCCACTTACTGTCCTTCCACTTACTGTCCTTCCACTTACTGTCCTTCCACTTACTACCCTTCCATTTACTGTCCTTCCACTTACTCCCCTTCCACTTACTGTCCTTCCACTTACTACCCTTCCACGTACTGTCCTTCCACTTACTGTCCTTCCACTTACTGTTCTTCCACTTACTGTCCTTCCACGTATTGTCCTTCCACTTACAGTCCTTCCACTTTATGTCCTTCCACGTACTGTCCTTCCAGTATACTCCCCTTCCACTTACTGTCTTTCCACTTACTGTCCTTCCACTTACTGTCCTTCCACTTACTCCCCTTCCACTTACTGTCCTTCCACTTACTCCCCTTCCACTTACTGTCCTGCCACTTACTCCCCTTCCACTTACTGTCCTTCCACTTACTGTCCTTCCCCTTACTGTCCTTCCACTTACTGTCCTTCCCCTTAATGTCCTTCCACTTACTGTCCTTCCACTTACTGTCGTTCCCCTTAATGTTCTTCCATTTACTGTCCTTCCACTTACTGTCCTTCCACTTACTGTCCTTCCCCTTAATGTCCTTCCACGACTGTCCTTCCACTTACTACCCTTCCACTTACTGTCCTTCCACTTACTGTCCTTCCCCTTACTGTCCTTCCACTTACTGTCCTTCCCCTTAATGTCCTTCCACTTACTGTCCTTCCACTTACTGTCCTTCCACTTACTATCCTTCCACTTATTCCCCTTCCACTTACTGTCCTTCCACTTACTGTCCTTCCACTTACTGTCCTTCCACTTGCTGTCCTTCCACTTACTGTCCTTCCCCTTAATGTCCTTCCACTTACTGTCCTTTCACTTACTGTCCTTCCACTTACTCCCCTTCCACTTACTGTCCTTCCACTTACTGTCCTTCCACCTACTGTCCTTCCCCTTACTGTCCTTCCACTTAATGTCCTTCCCCTTATAGTCCTTCCACTTACTGTCCTTCCACTTACTGTCCTTCCACTTACTCCCCTTCCACTTACTGTCCTTCCACTTACTGTCCTTCCACTTACTGTCCTTCCACTTATGGTCCTTCCACTTACTACCCTTCCATTTACTGTCCTTCCACTTACTCCCCTTCCACTTACTGTCCTTCCACTTACTGTCCTTCCACTTACTGTCCTTCCACTTACTGTCCTTCCACTTACTGTCCTTCCACTTACTGTCCTTCCACTTACTGTCCTTCCACTTACTGTCCTTCCACTTACTCCCCTTCCACTTACTGTCCTTCCACTTACTGTCCTTCCACTTACTCCCCTTCCACTTACTGTCCTTCCACTTACTCCCCTTCCACTTACTGTCCTTCTACTTACTCCCCTTCCACTTACTGTCCTTCCACTTACTGTCCTTCCCCTTACTGTCCTTCCACTTACTGTCCTTCCCCTTAATGTCCTTCCACTTACTGTCCTTCCACTTACTGTCCTTCCCCTTAATGTCCTTCCATTTACTGTCCTTCCACTTACTGTCCTTCCACTTACTGTCCTTCCCCTTAATGTCCTTCCACGACTGTCCTTCCACTTACTACCCTTCCACTTACTGTCCTTCCACTTACTACCCTTCCACTTACTGTCCTTCCACTTACTCCCCTTCCACTTACTGTCCTTCCACTTACTGTCCTTCCACTTACTGTCCTTCCCCTTACTGTCCTTCCACTTACTGTCCTTCCCCTTAATGTCCTTCCACTTACTATACTTCCCCTTAATGTCCTTCCATTTACTGTCCATCCACTTACTGTCCCTCCACTTACTGTCCTTCCCCTTAATGTCCTTCCACTGACTGTGCTTCCACTTACTACCCTTCCACTTACTGTCCTTCCACGTACTATCCTTCCACTTACTGTCCTTCCACTTACTGTCCTTCCACTTGCTGTTCTTCCACTCACTGTCCTTCCACTTACTACCCTTCCACCTACTGTCCTTCCACTTACTGTCCTTCCACTTACTGTTTTTCCACTTACTGTTTTTCCACTTACTCCCCTTCCACTTACTGTCCTTCCACTTACACCTCTTCCACTTACTCCCCTTCCACTTACTGTCCTTCCACTTACACCTCTTCCACTTACTGTCCTTCCACTTACTACCCTTCCACTTACTGTCCTTCCACTTACTGTCCTTCCACTTACTGTTCTTCCACATACTCCCCTTCCACTTACTCCCCTTCCACATACTCTCCATCCACACACTCCCCTTCCACATACTCCCCTTCCACTTACTCCCCTTCCACATACTACCCTTCCACATAATCCCCTTCCACATACTCCCCTTCCACAAACGCCCCTTCCACATGCTCTCCTTCCACATACTCCCCCTCCACATACTCACCTTCTACAGCCTCCCCTTCCACATACTCCCCTTCCAAATACTGTCCTTCCACATAATCCCTTTCCACATATTCCCCTTCCACATACTCCCCTTCCACATACTCCCCTTCCACATACTCCCCTTTCACATAGGCATATTCCCCTTCCATATACTCTCCTTCCCCATACTCCCCTGCCACATACTCCCCTTCCACAGACTCTCCTTCCACAGACTCTCCTTCCACATGCTCCCCTTCCATATACTCTCCTTCCACATACTCCCCTTCCACATACTCCCCTTCCACATGCTCCCCTTCCACATACTCCACTTCCGCATACTCCCCTTCTACTTAATACTCTTCCACATACTCCCCTTCCACATACTCCCCTTTAATATACTCTCCTTCCGCATACTCCCCTTCTACTTAATGCTCTTCCACATACTCCCCTTCCATATACTCTCCTTCCACATAGCCTACTCCCTTTCTACTTAATACTCTTCCACATACTCCCATTCCATATATTCTCCTTCCTCATACACCCCTTCCTTCCTATCCCACCAACCAACTTACCCTATTTTCCATTCCCGTTTTCTCCTCTTCTCTCTCTCTCTCTCTCTCTCTCTCTCTCTCTATATATATATATATATATATATATATATATATATATATATATATATATATATATCTATCAAATAATGAATAGATAGATTAATAAATAAATAGAATATATACATAACAACAAATATAACACTCCATATATTATAGAGATTGACCCCAGGATAGTTTTCTCGTAAAGCGCCTTTGATCACCATCCAGTATTGTAAAGATTAGGAGATGTGTTGTTACTTGCTTTCATTTTGTATTTGTTGCTATCATCTATTTTTCCTATACTCCTTTCACCTCTACTTCCATTATTTACCTTTACTTTTCTCCTTTTTTTTCCTCTCTTTCTTCCTTCCCTTCTCTCTTTTCCTTACCTCCTCTCTCTACTCTTCTTTCCCTTCTTTCTCTTTCTTCCTTCCCTCTCCTTTTCCTTCCTCTCCCCTCCCCCCCCCCCTCCTCCACCCACATACTATTGGTTGACGCTTAGATACTTTTCTCGTAAAGCGCCTTTAACCACCTCCTAGTATATTGAGCATCCAATATATTTGTTGTTGCTTACTCTCCTTTATGTGTGTTGTCATCCGTCTATATATAAGATTGATGAAGTTCAGAGGATACAAATTATAGTGAGAAGTTCGTAGGTAGCAATTGAATAGATACAATGGTGAAGTATAGGGGATATAAGTTATAGTTTGAGAAGTTCTTAGGTAGCATTAGAATAGATGTAGTGTAGGGGATATAAGTTGTAGTTGTAGAAGTTCTTAGGTAGCGTTAGAATAGATGTAGTGTAGGGGATATAAGTTATAGTGGGAGAAGTTCTTAGGTAGCATTATAATAGATGTAGTGTAGGGGATATAAGTTATAGTGGGAGAAGTTCTTAGGTAGCATTATAATAGATGTAGTGTAGGGGATATAAGTTATAGTGGGAGAAGTTCTTAGGTAGCATTAGAATAGATGTAGTGTAGGTGATATAAGTTATAGTTTGAGAAGTTCTTAGGTAGCATTAGAATAGATGTAGTGTAGGGGATATAAGTTATAGTGGGAGAAGTTCTTAGGTAGCATTATAATAGATGTAGTGTAGGTGATATAAGTTATAGTTTGAGAAGTTCTTTGGTAGCATTATAATAGATGTAGTGTAGGTGATATAAGTTATAGTTTGAGAAGTTTTTAGGTAGCATTAGAATAGATGTAGTGTAGGGGATATAAGTTATAGTGGGAGAAGTTCTTAGGTAGCATTAGAATAGATGTAGTGTAGGTGATATAAGTTATAGTTTGAGAAGTTCTTAGGTAGCATTAGAATAGATGTAGTGTAGGGGATATAAGTTATAGTGGGAGAAGTTCTTAGGTAGCATTAGAATAAATGTAGTGTAGGGGATATAAGTTATAGTGGGAGAAGCTCTTAGGTAGCATTAGAATAGATGTAGTGTAGGGGATATAAGTTATAGTGGGAGAAGTTCTTAGGTAGCATTAGAATAGATGTAGTGTAGGGGATATAAGTTATAGTGGGAGAAGTTCTTAGGTAGCATTAGAATAGATGTAGTGTAGGTGATATAAGTTATAGTGGGAGAAGTTCTTAGGTAGCATTAGAATAGATGTAGTGTAGGGGATATAAGTTGTAGTTGTAGACGTTTTTAGGTAGCATTAGAATAGATGTAGGGTAGGTGATATAAGTTATAGTGGGAGAAGTTCTTAGGTAGCATTAGAATAGATGTAGTGTAGGGGATATAAGTTGTAGTTGTAGACGTTTTTAGGTAGCATTAGAATAGATGTAGTGTAGGGGATATAAGTTATAGTGGGAGAAGTTCTTAGGTAG
>CM064572.1:46014487-46146987 GCA_032716605.1 Paralithodes platypus
ACTAACAAAGACATTGGGTGAAAGATCATGAAATCGCCAAACCAATGGAAGAAACGTCTTAAAGTCTCAAAACTAATGGGGTTAAGCATGAGGAAGAAGGGAACCCAGAAAAACTATCCTCCCCATAATCTCCTGTTCCTTGTACCTCCATCTCTTTTTTTTTTTTTTTCCTTCCTTTCCCTTTACCTTCCCTTCCTGTCTTATTTCCTGTGTATTTTTATTTTCCGATTTACTCTGCTGTGTTGTGTTGTCCCTGTTCGGGCTCTGTCTGGAGTCCCCCCCCCCCCCCTTAAGTATAACACCGATATTTAAAAATGTTGACAAAACACTACCAAATAACTATAGGCCGATTAGCTTAACTTGCGCAATTGGAAAATTATGTGAATCAATCATAAGGGATGAAATCGTATTATTCCTTGAGAACAATAACCTTATACCAATAGTCAACACGGATTCAGAGCAAAGAGATCATGCCTAACTAATTTAATAAAATTTTATGACAGCCTATACAAACTAAATGACTTCACCAAAAGCTTCGACATAATGTATCTAGACTTTCATAAATTATTACAGAAAATAAGAGACATAGGAATACAGGGCAAAATGTATGATTGGATTAAAAACTGGCTAAGTGAAAGTAAACAAAGAGTAGTTATCAACGGTGTGGAAGCAACATGGAGCTCAGTAACTAGTCCCCCAAGGCTCAGTATTGGGACCAGTGTTATTCATAATATATATCAATGATATAGATAATGGCACAAATAATTTAATTTTCAAATTCGCGGATGACACGAAGATAGGTAATGCAATAATTTCCGAAAGTGATGGAATAAACCTTCAAGCTGATTTAAATAAAGTCACAGAATGGTCGGAGAAGTGGAAAATGTCGCTCAATGTGAACAAATGTCAGATATTGCAAATAGGTTCCAAAAACAATAAATATGAATACTACATGAATGAAGAGAAAATACACAATGTAACACAAATAAAAGACTTGGAAGTGCTGATAAACGAAAACTTAAACTCTTCCAATTAATGCACAGCGGCTGCAAACAAAGCAAACAGGGCACTAAGTTTCATCAGAAGAAACTTTCACTATCACAGCGACATAGTTTTGCCCTTATGCATAAGTATGGTGAGACCGCACCTCGAATACGCTGTGCAGTTTTGGTCATCCCACCTCATAAGGGATGTTAAGAAATTGGAATCTGTGCAAAGGCGAGCCACTAAACTAATCCCTTCTTTGTGAAATAAAATATATGATGAAAGACTGAGAGAACTTGATTTGTTTTCACTTAACCTAATACGTGTGCACCCCCTGTATTATACAGCTACCCCTGTGCGGAGGTATGACGATTTGGGTAACCCTTGCAAATATCGATGAAAAGCACATCAGCTTGTAGGGAATGTTCGCGCGCATCGAGCCATATATATTTGACCCAAAACAAAAATCTGGGGGGGGGGGGGGGCGGCGGTCCGTAATTGAAAAAAATGGAGCGAATGGCATCGCGCGGCCAGATTGTCATCGCGCGGCAAGATTTCCCGGGTGAATATCCGCGCGCCCAGGGGGTAGTAGGAGAGGGAGGAGAGGGGAGGGCGGGTTCTGGCGTAATGTCTCCTATTTATCCTATTTTGAGCACTTTTATGCCATGTAGAGTATGTGTACGTATGTGTACGTTTGTAGGCCACCCATATACCAAGGAATATACTGCATGTAGACCAAATATGCGACATATAAGCGAATTATGAATGAGTTTTGAGGCGGAAACGGAGGTGAGAGAGTTTGGGCGGGAAGGTATGAAGGGGAGTACAGGGTGTGTTGGCAGTAATATCACGTATATATCGTATTTTCAGCACTGTCATGCTATATAAAGTATGTGTACGTATGTAGGCCAACCATATACCAAGGAATATGCCGCATATAGACCAAATATGCGACATACAGTATAAGCGAATTACGAATGAGTTTAGAGGCTGGAAGTGAGAGGTGGTGGAGAGGTGGGGTTGGGTGGGAGGGAGTTACGGGAGGACAGGGTGTGTTGGCTGGAATATCACGTATATATCGTATTTTCAGCACTGTCATGCTATATAAAGTATGTGTACGTATGTAGGCGACCCATATAACAAGGAATATACCGCATATAGACCAATTATGCGATATATAAGCGAATTATGAATGTGTTTATGGGAGAGGTGGGGTGGGTGGGTTGGTTGGTGGGAGGGAGGGAGGGAGGGAGGCAGGGAGGGAGGCCGGGCGGGAGGAAGGGAAGTCTGTGTGTTGAAAGGTCTCGGTGCCCAAGGCATGACCAAGGCTAGCTGTATGTTATTGCTTTAGAGCCGGTAGGGGTAGGTAGGGGTAGGGGGGAGCAGAATAATAATAATAATAATAATAATAATAATAATAATAAAGTGATAGCATTTACATATGTCGCTCGTATAGATGACTTTCAGACTTGCATTTTTATGCAAGCAGACATTGCATTTGACACATGTGAAGTATGCACACGAATAGGTAGGCCATTGACAGTAATAAAGTACGATCGTTTAGAGTAGCTTTGAGTAGCTTTGACAAGTAGGAAGGGAAGGGAATGTGGGTGTGTAAACAAAGGGAGCTATATTTAGACTGGTGTCCAATTACGCGTGATAAAGGGTGGGCAGATTGCCATATGAAACACTTGGATTTATTCATTTGCAAATGATATGCAATACAAATGTATAATCGAGACTTACTTGGTGTATTTTGTATGATATGCATCACTATATATAATCGAATATACACGCGTAATATAGAGGGATGTTGGAGGAATTTTCGACACAAACATAGTTGTCCTTCATTATTTGGAAGATTATACAATACAAATGTATTTGTGAATGTTATTTTTTGCATGCTGTATTATAAATCAAACCGATATACTATTGTGTAGGGGCCGAGTGACGGTGGGTGAGTGTAGGAAAGGGTTCAGCTGGGTGACCGTGCGATAAGACTGGTGTTACACTGAGAGGGGCAATGTTGGGGAGTGTTTGGGCAATTTTTGAACGAATAAAGTTCTATAATAAATTTATTTTTGAGAGAGATAGTTTTATATACCTTTGCATGATAGGACTGATAATTCCATCAATTTACTGAAGTAAATTGGTGGGATTAAACAAATGTCTTTTTACCAACTGACAGCTCGATTGTACAGTTCAAGTTTTGAGTGATACATTGTATGAGCTGCCATGGCCTAGTCAGTAAGGTCACGGACTGGGATTCTGAGGGTAGGTCAGGGTAGTGGGTTCGAATCCAGGAGGGGGTTATGGGGAAGTTTTTATAATGTTTAGACAAATTTTGATAAACAATTTTTTTACAAGCCCATGTCATTGTATTCAAGCAATATGAAATATTCATAGAATATATCATATTGCAAGAATACAATGACATGAGCTTGTATTTTTGTTTGTATTATTATTATTTTATAAGTAAGATGAACATAGGATTGAATCTACATTAGATTATTTTTTTACAATACAATATTATTATGTCAGGTTGAAATAAACAAGAGAATAACATACACAAATATTTCTTATTATTATGAACAAAAAAATACATTTAACATTATATCACAGGGATAATATTGTACTTAGGTGTTTTATATACATATATATAAAAGCAATTGACTCTCCGGCAGGGAATCGTAGGCGTACAAGAAAGAGCAATACCAAAGCGTAAAGGAACATCTTTATTTTTCTAGAACATGTGCGACGTTTCGACACCAACATGTGTCATTGTCAAGCCTAAAAAGGAAAAAAGAACCTAAATTAAAAGTTTGCAATCAAATATACAATTAGTAAAAGTAGGTTAAATTACTACAATAATTTATATCTTGTGTACTTTATAGTAATTTAACCTACTTTTACAAATTGTATATATGATTGCAAACTTTTAATTTAGGTTCTTTTTTCCTTTTTTAGGCTTGAAAATGACACATGTTGGTGTCGAAACGTGGCACATGTTCTAGAAAAATAAAGATGTTCCTTTACGCTTTGGTATTGCTCTTCCTTATATATATATATTTATGAGGTAGCAAATATTTTGTGACAAAAGCGTGATCAGGTAGTTAGGAACAACAAAATACATATAACATTATATCACAGGGATAATATTGTACTTAGGTGTTATATATATAAATATATATATATATATATATATATATATATATATATATATTTTTTTTTTTTATATATATATATATATATATATTAGGTAACAAATATTTAGTGACATAAAAGCGTGATCAGGTAGGTCAGGTCAGGTAGGGCGCGATTCCAGGGCATGGGCAGGGGCGGCACTCAATAGTTCATGTACATATGGTAGTCCCTGAAGCAGTCACCCAAGCAGAGTGCAACCTTGCACTCGTTGCACATGGAGGTGACTTTTCGAGTCTCCTAGGGTCTCCTGGTGGTGTTGCTGCAAACGTGACATTTCACCTGCTTGTGACGAGTGCCAAGTAGCTGCGTGTGGACTGCATAGTACCTGTGGACCGCCACCTGGATGCGGTCAGGGACGTGATCACCACGCCATGCCACATTCCTCAGAGTGGGGGTGCCATATTTTTCCAGGAGTTGGTACGAGACGTTGTACACGAACTCCCGGAACTTCAACTTTTGGTTAGGAGCCATGTCTTTTCTGACAAGCCACAGGTTGAACGCGTTGAGCATCGTAATGTCGACTAGGTGGAGGAAGAGCTTGTGATACCATTTCACAGTCTTCCTCAGACACTCAACGCCTGCAAGTTGACAATCTGACTTGTTCCTACCAGCATCAAACTGGTGCAAATCAGGCACAAAATCGGCCCCGTCAGACCACACAAACGTATAGATATTGGCGTCGGGGATTGGAATGGCGTCTGCATCTTCGCCACCATCAGACAAATCACTGTCATGGTCACGGTATAGCACATCCTCGTCACCCTCGTCACTTGAACGCCCCTCCTCATTGTCGTCACTTCGCTCGGATTCACTGTCACTATCCACCCCCGCCCCCCACCCACACTCCCGTGCGTCGTCGTCGTTGTCGTATAAATCCTGCGTGTCATCCTGGGAATCAGGAAACAGCAGGGCATCGTACTTCGACGGAGTAAGGTGCTTCGTCCGTCTCGATTGGGCAGGTGTCCTGTGGGCAGGGGCAGAAGGGTCGGAAGGGGCGGCGTCGGCAGGGCCTGCAGTGGTGGGTGGGGCAGAGGTAGAGGCCCTGGACGCAGGCAATATTATTGTTGTCCCTGTCGCCTTTGTTGCCTTGCCCTTCGTCGCTTTCTTCCCTTTAGCAAGGGCAGGGGCAGAAGGGCCGGCAGGGGCGGCGTCGGCAGGGCCAGCAGAGGTCCTGGATGGCAATATTATGGTGGTCCCTGTCGCCTTTGTCGCCTTGCCCTTCGTCCCTTTCTTCCCTTTGGCAGGGGCAGGGGCAGGGGCAGTGGCAGGGGCGGCATCGGCAGGGCCAGCAGAGGTCCTAGATGGCAATATTATGGTGGTCCCTGTCGCCTGTGTTGCCTTGCCCTTCCCTGTCTTCACTTGGGCGGGGGCAGAGGCGGCGGCGGCAGGGGCAGAGGCGGCAGGGGCAGGGGCGGCTGGTGGTGGTGGTGGTGGCGGCACAGTGGTAGTGGCAGAGGTACCAGTTTTTTTACCATGCCCTTCCCTGTCTTCCCAGTGGCCCCGCAGGTCCTGCAGCCCCAGGGCGGCCTCCTGCGTCGGTGGGTGGTGGTGGCAGTGTCCCTGAAGGACAATGATCTCTGTGCACTGCCCTTGCTTGCACGTGTTTTATGTGCTTTACGTGCAGGTTCCTCGTCCTCGGAGCTACTCGTGCCGTAGTAATGGTAGCTAGGGTCTTTGGCAGCCACTCTCTGCCTTCCACGGTCGCTTACACCACCAGAAGGAGGGCTAGTTGTATCATCAGGGCGAGAGCGTGAGGGACGTGTGGGCTCCATGACAAGTGCTTGTGTACTGCTTGAGTGGGTGCGGGCCGAGCGTGTGGGGTAGTGGCATCGAGAGTTGCCAAGTTGTACTACACCCGCACCAATTTGTAGCCGCCTGGCTGTAAACCCGCGGTTTTGGTACGCGTTAAGAAACTGAGATTATAAGAGTCTTCCCGCAGTGCACCGGTAAAACTCTTAAGAGTTTACCCGCACTTGACGGGTTAAGAAACGAAAGATGAGAGGCCAATTGATAGAGTGTTTTAACATTCTAAAAGGATTCAGTAACATTAACCTAGATAAGTTATCCTTTCCTTCAACTTTCCTTTTCTATCGGATATGAGATCTCTACTAGACTTAAGTCCTGACCACCTCGTTTGGATCATAAGGTCTGTGTGGCCAGTGTATTTATGTAAATCTCTCTCACTCTCACTCTCTCTCATCATCTCAGCAATTTTCATTCATAAACAGTACATGATAACGAAGATGTACCTTCAATTCTATATCAACAATGATTAATAATATTATACTGTACTCTTTGCATGTAGTTAAATGTTATACGGGAACGGAATTAATATAAACTATCCTCTTTGAATTGAAATGGAGGGAACATAATAAAGTACCAATAGCAAGTGTTCCATAATTATAGATACTTTTGGCCATGTACGATAAATTGTTGTTCAATAAATTGAGAGAGAGATAGAGAGAGAGAGAGAGAGAGACCTAGCTTCAGATAAGTAGATTACCGAGCCAGGGTTAATGTTTAACTCGGTACACCGTAATGTATTCTGGTAGTATATGCTGGCTGTTGTTAGACGATTTTTAATTATTTAGAATAGGTCTGTGGGAATTATTGAAATCAAAATATTATTACGAAAGAGTGTACCCCTTTATATATATATATATATATATATAATTATTCTAAGAATGAGACTAAAGACAAAGCTGCCTCTAACGAGTGTTCCTTGAAATTTAAAGAGAGAGTCAAATTCAAGGTAAGTTAGAGTCGAATTGTCTGGCCACATGGGGTCTGAAGGAGTTTAAGTCGCAGGATGGGGGAAAGATTGATTGAGAGAGTGAGTTCCCGCTTTATTTGTCGAGTGGAAGGGAAATGGGGATTAATAGTAGTTGTTCCTAAGCTATGTAATAACGTGTAGTGTTAGCAGGAATGAAGTGCCATACTACTGAAAGGATTCACCTTTCTCGTCGCTATTGCTTTCAATTGTACACCGTAAATGAGCTTAACCCTTCCTGCCCGGGTGTCATTTTAAAATGACACCCCTTGCGAAGGGCAGGAGCCCGGGTGTCCTTTTGAAATCCGTAAGCTTGAAAGCCTATTAAGCGTGGTTTGAAAGCCGTGCGTCGAAACGTTTGTAAACAAAACCGATCGGAGCGACGCCTTCAAAAAGAAGAAAAAAAAGTTGGATCATTGTTGTTGTTGTCTGCTAGAACTAAATTAGTGTCTGTAAATATCCGATATTGCTAAAACCGCATTAAAACTCTCTCCACAGAAATCGTCATCACAACTGAACCAGTTGACCTAGAGAGCTCTACTCAACGCCAGTCTACAGATACAAGTAAGGGCTACATTTCGAGAATAATATTCTCTAGCAGTTAAAATAAAAAAATAGGCATATTAAACATACAACGTTTTTTGGCCAGATTGCCCGGGTAGGCCTATTCGTCATTTAGAAGGTTAGCCCGAGGAGGAAGGGTTAAAGGGAAAGTGTATAATTTTTGGTCGATTATTGCATATATTTTTTTTTTTTTTTAGTTTCCTTACTAGACCTCCATCAAACTAAACAAAAAACATCCAATAGATCTCCCTTTTAGATTAATTTGTACATTTTACGGTAGAAAAATGTCCTCTCCGAAGGCTGGCTTTCCCAAAATTACAGGCTCACTATCGCTCGAAAGGAAAAAATTGACACCTAATTAACATGAAAACTAATGGTTCTAAACATGATATAGAAGAGGATCTAGAAAAACGACCCATCTCCCCTTAAGTCAGTTAGTCAGTCAGTAGCCAGCCCTTACTCCCACAAAGGGTAGGGAGGATCAGCAAGAGAAACGAGAAAGAAACAAGAGATGACAGGAGAACACATAATTAACGGTTTGCCCACAAAATGCAAGGACACAATCATTCAGAAGCACCAATCACACATCAGCCTCCGAAATCAATGGCTTCACCTCAGATGTTTTCATAAAGGAAATATAATCATCAACCCTTCCGGCTCGGCTGTCCTGTTATAAGGACACCGCGGCAGTTGGGTAGGACCCCGGGTGTCCTCATACCAGGCAGTAAGCTTGAAAGCCTATTCAGCTTGGTCTGAACACTGTGCGTCCGACGCATGTAAACAAAGCCGGTCATTGCGTCACCGCACCTCCGTAAACAAGGAGACGTCGGATCAATGTTGTTGTTGTGACGTATGACGAAATTAGTGTCTAAAAAGCTCCGATATTGTCAAAATCGTGGCAAAATTCGCTCCACGGAAATCGTCATTACAACTGAACCAGTTGATTACAGAGCTCTACTCAACGCCAGTCTACAGATTGAAAACCGTACTACGTTTAGAGATACTTGGGAAATTTGTAGCAGTTAAAATAACAAAGATATGGTAGCCTAGGCCTAGACGTTTTTCGGCCAAATCACCTGGGTACCCGACACTGTCCTTAGGAGGGGGGCACCGGGGGGGAGAGGGTTAATAGTAATATACCTTGATTTTGTATTTCTGTTTCACCCTTATATTAAGGGGACAGTGGTTATTTGTTGGTTCTATATATATATATATATATATATATATACATATATATATATATACTGTATATATATATATATAAGAGGGAAAATAAACACGGAGTCCCGAGTGCTTTCGTGTATTACATCTTCAGGGGACAGAGGACAGACAGAGAATGTCTGTCTATCCTCTGTCCCCTGAAGATGTAATACACGAAAGCGCTTGGGACTCCGTGTTTATTTTCCTTCCTTCCCTGTGAATATTTAGCATATTATAAGTTCACGTGTTGATGTGACTTTCTTGCATATATATATACAGTATATATATATATATATATATTATTACATCTGGAGACACCAAGATGAGATACGTGACAGACACCAAGATGTGATGCGTGACTGTACAGCAGAAACCTCGTGGCAAGTTTTCCCTCCTTCTTTCTACCTAACACCTGCGTACGTGACTTGAGACACTTGTGCCTACGTGACCCTGGTGAGAGAGTGGGGCGGAGGTGACATAATAACAGTCCCCCCTACTCCCACCTACTTCGAGAACCTGTATTGGATCGCGCTTCGGCTCTCACCTGTGGTTGGTCGACGCAAGCCTGCCTGTCAGCTGACTGGTAGCGGCATGAGGGTCCTGGCCTACGTGACTCCTGAATCAAGCTCTGATTGGACTAGCGAGGAGAGGGAATGTGATAAATAGCCTGATAAACTTGAGAATTAAAATCAGTTGCATTCTTAGCTGGGTGGAGAGCAGCAGCATGGGCGAGACGATACTATAACAGGCTTGTATAGAAGGGTTTGATTTTATAGTGCGTGCCTAGCGACCACTATATTAGTTAGTTCGTGAGTTTTAGTCGGTGACTATTAGTCAACCTGAGGTATGTTGTACATACTTACCCTCTTTAGATTTAGGATTTGTGATTGGACATTGGATATGGAATGCAGTAACTAATTTATGTGGCTGACATTGTACTAAATTTACTTAAATTATTTGATGTAATACTATTGTTTCATTAGTGATTAAGCATTGTTGTAAGAAGTTCTATTAATTTATTTTGTGACTTAACTAAGGCAAAGCAAACTATAATTTTATTCTATATAATTAAAGTGAAACCAAAATGTATACAAAACGATCCTGAAGTATTAAATGATTAAATGTTAATTTCTTTAATTTCTTATTATTTGGTTTAATTGTAAAATACTTTATTTCTGTTTATAAATACAATTCCATTTTATATGTGACTTTGTTATATTCTCTTATCATCTATCATATTGATTAATTATACGTCTTGCAGTAATAAGAATAAATAAGATAATATGCTAACCAGAGAATAATAATAAATTAAGAGAATATCGAGGAATGAGAATAAGAGTAAATCATAATATTTAAAGGGTTTACGAACTAAAGTAATTATATATAAAAAGATCTAATTAATAATGTTTATACATTAATGATTAACAAGATTAATTAAAAGTCCTTACTTTCATACAAAGCTTTTCTCTATTCGTAATTATTAATTACCTACTGACTATTAAACATTAAAATAATTGTATATGACTTGAAATAGGTTCATGATTGATCATAATTGTAGTGTATCAGAGTATAAAGGATAACTAATGCCAAAAGCTAAAAGGAATGCAAGTAACAACATAACAAATTTTAACAATTTAAGTTCTATTGGCCTTCAGCTGTCTGATACCCTTTCATATTCTCTGTTCGGTCTAGTTTCATTAAGTTAACCACTTCTGAATCAAGATACGTAACAATATAATATATACACGTATGTTTTAGTTTCCTCGCTAACCTTCATCAAGCTTACAAAATACACTCCCTAGACTCCCTTCCAAGCTAAATATTTACAATTTTCGATAGAAAAATGCCCGGTTTGTCTTAAAATTACTGGCTCCTTATCGTTCACCAGGATATAATCGACACCTAAATGGCACGAAAGGTCTTGATATTGATATCAATATGAGAAGAAAGGTTTTAATATTGACACACTTATGGGGCAAACGCCTTAAAATCTAAAAACTAATGGAGCTAAACATGAGGAAGAAGGGGAGGTCCAGAAAAACTACCCATCTCCCTTTAGCATGGCAGCACTTTTCGTATTTCTCCTGAGTGTTGCAAGCTTTATTTACCATTTGTCGGACATATAAACTATCTATCTATCTATCTATTTATCTATCTATCTATATGTCTATCTGCCTATCTATCTATCTATCTATCTATCTATATATATATATATATATATATATATATATATATATATATATATACCGGTATATGTATCTATCTATCTATCAATCTATCTACTCAGGCCCATTCCTTTTTTTTTTTTTTTTAGTCTGGGGGTGGCCGACATGAAACAGAGTATAAACGATGTTCTCTATTGCGTTTCTCCAGCTAAGGTTTAGACTGAGGGTATTGTGGGGTTACCAGTCCAAGCTCTGCCTGGCTGATGTGATCCATTAGCAACTACAGCTAAAGATTACTAAGCAGATGAACCAGCAGAAGTTAAAGGGAGGTGGGCGTATTTATTTCATCATATATATATATATAAATTATATAATATATATATATATTATATATATATATATATATATATATGTAGTATAGCCAGGTAATAGATTCTCTTTTAAACAGACGAGGTTAAAGGCAATAGCAGTTTCAGCATTAAGGATTTTATTGTTACAGCTTTCAATAGTTCTAACAATTTTCCTCTGGGGTTCAGAGATGAGGTACAACAGGTTAGCAAAATTCATGGTGGATCCAACGTTTCACAAGTAAACATCTTGCATCTTCAGGGAAAGGAGAGGTAATGATTAGAATAGGGACAAGGTATCATATTTATACAAAATTTGAGGATCAAGAATAGGAAGGTGGGCGGAGCTACTGGGTGTGTGGTGGCTGTTCATTGGTGGAAGGCAGTCTGTTCGCGAGACGGGCACTAGATCTTATCGGTGGTTGGTTGTTGGCTGTGGGTGGCTGTGATTGGTTGGTGTTGTCAGTTGTGTGCTGAGCGCGGAGGCGTAAGGTAGGGGGGCACGGGGCGAGAGGAAGGGGGGCAACATGCCTGTAGCGCTTGCCTGAAGGAAGAATTTGAAGGTCTTGTGTTTGGTTGTTGATGCTGGGGTTGAGTGTTTGGATGTATAGAGCTTCTAAAATAGCTAGTCTTCTGGGGTCTGATTCTTTGTCGAGTATGGTGGTTTGTTTGTCTAGGTCAGCGCGAGTTAGGGCAAGATGGTGGGGGGCTTGATAGTGATCTTTTATAACGCCAGATTGAAGGTGGAGGGTTAGTCGACGGGAAAGGCGAGTCTGTGTCATACCAACATAGGATAGGGATCCACAGTCCCCAGAGGTGCAAATATGCTGATATATCACATGATCGTCTTTCGGTTGGTTGGTGGAAATGGGGCGGTTACAGAGGACAAGGTTGGAGGTCTTAGGAGATTTGTAGTAAATAATGAGTTTTATTTTATTGTCAGGGTTGGTGGGTAGGACGTTTTTGTGAATTATTTCTTTCATAATGGATTCGTCTGTTGTGTGGTCGGAAGACATGTAGTTTCTGTAGAAAAATGTAATGTCATTGGCCGGGTTGGTGCTAGGGGGGTCTTGTTTGTACCATTTTTCTAGGTGGTGGTTGATGGCATTGGTGACATCAGTGTTGGAATACCCATTGTTGACTAGGACCTGGGTGAGCCTTTCCAGTTCATTGTGTATGTGATTCCAGGTGGTGCAATGGGTGAGGGCTCTCCTGACATAGGCGGCGATGGTGGACTGATGGTAACGTTTAGGGCATTCACTTTCCCCATTAAGACATTGGCCATTGTTAGTAGGTTTGGTGTACACTGTAGTTTTGAAGCCGTGGTCGTGGAGGGAGACAAGGATGTCGAGGAAGGATAGATGTCCATCGGTGGTTTCTTCGTATGTGAAGTTGAGTCCGGAGGCGGCCATGAAGCGCTGCTGGAGGTCCCTGAGTTCGCCCAGGTCCTTCATCCGCACGAAGATATCATCGATGTACCTGCAGTAGACAGTGGGCCGGTGGGCAGCCAGGAGTTCCTCTTCGATAGTTCCCATGAAGAAATTGGCGAACAGGATCCCCAGGGGGCTTCCCATCGCTACACCGTCGATTTGCTGGTACATATTCCCGCAGAGGTAGAGGAAACGGGACTCCTTAGTACATAGTTCCAAGAGCGTCTTCAGGGCCTTCTCCGGGATGTCCAGGGGGGGCGTATTAGGGCAGTGGTAAACTCGACGTAGGATAAAATCTATGGTCTTGTCAACGGGCACGTTGGTAAACAAACTCTCTACGTCGAGGGAGGTGATGATGTGGTCGTTAGCTGGGGGGGCATCTCGTAGAATTTCTAGGAAATCATAAGCAGAGTTGAGGTTGTATTGCCGAGGAACAAAAGGGGTGAGGAGTTTGTTCAGGGCCTTGGCGGTCTGGTAGGTAGCAGTAGGGATCTGTGATATGATGGGGCGGAGGGGGTTCCCGGGTTTGTGGGTTTTTATAGTACCGTAAGCATAACCTGGGGTGAATTCGCCGATGAGTTCCTTCAGGTGTACGCCATCGGCTTTGGCGTTGATAGCAGTGATGGTGGTGTTGGCTTTCCTTTTTATGTCGTCAGTAGGGTTGCGAGTGATCCTTTTGAATTTGTTTTTATCACTAAGAATGTCGTCCATTTTCCGTAGGTATTCTTCTTTTCCGTGTACCACCAGGCAGGAGGCCTTATCAGCTCGTCCCTTTTGTTCCTCGGCAATACAACCTCAACTCTGCTTATGACTTCCTAGAAATTCTACGAGATGCCCCCCCAGCTAACGACCACATCATCGCCTCCATAGACGTAGAGAGTTTGTTTACCAACGTGCCCGTTGACAAGACCATAGATTTTATCCTACGTCGAGTTTACCACTGCCCTAATGCCCTGGACATCCCGGAGAAGGCCCTGAAGATGCTCTTGGAACTATGTACTAAGGAGTCCCCTTTCCTCTGCCCCCGCGGGAATATGTACCAGCAAATCGACGGTGTAGCGATGGGAAGCCCCCTGGGGGTCCTGTTCGCCAATTTCTTCATGGGAACTATCGAAGAGGAACTCCTGGCTGCCCACCGGCCCACTGTCTACTGCAGGTACATCGATGATATCTTCGTGCGGGTGAAGGACCTGGGCGAACTCAGGGACCTCCAGCAGCGCTTCATGGCCGCCTCCGGACTCAACTTCACATACGAAGAAACCACCGATGGACATCTACCCTTCCTCGACCTCCTTGTCTCCCTCCACGACCACGGCTTCAAAACTACAGTGTACACCAAACCTACTAACAATGGCCAATGTCTTAATGGGGAAAGTGAATGCCCTAAACGTTACCATCAGTCCACCATCGCCGCCTATGTCAGGAGAGCCCTCACCCATTGCACCACCTGGAATGACACCCACAATGAACTGGAAAGGCTCACCCAGGTCCTAGTCAACAATGGGTATTCCAACACTGACATCACCAATGCCATCAACCACCACCTAGAAAAATGGTACAAACAAGACCCCCCTAGCACCAACCCGGCCAATGACATTACATTTTTCTACAGAAACTACATGTCTTCCGACCACACAACAGACGAATCCATTATGAAAGAAATAATTCACAAAAACGTCCTCCCAACCAACCCTGACAATAAAATAAAACTCATTATTTACTACAAATCTCCTAAGACCTCCAACCTTGTCCTCCGTAACCGCCCCATTTCCACCAACCAACCGAAAGACGATCATGTGATATATCAGCATATTTGCACCTCTGGGGACTGTGGACCCCTATCCTATGTTGGTATGACACAGACTCGCCTTTCCCGTCGACTAACCCTCCACCTTCAATCTGGCGCTATAAAAGATCACTATCAAGCCCCCCACCATCTTGCCCTAACTCGCGCCGACCTAGACAAACAAACCACCATACTCGACAAAGAATCAGACCCCAGAAGACTAGCTATTTTAGAAGCTCTATACATCCAAACACTCAACCCCAGCATCAACAACCAAACACAAGACCTTCAAATTCTTCCTTCAGGCAAGCGCTACAGGCATGTTGCCCCCCTTCCTCTCGCCCTGTGCCCCCCTACCTTACGCCTCCGCGCTCAGCACACAACTGACAACACCAACCAATCACAGCCACCCACAGCCAACAACCAACCACCGATAAGATCTAGTGCCCGTCTCGCGAACAGACTGCCTTCCACCAATGAACAGCCACCACACACCTAGTAGCTCCGCCCACCTTCCTATTCTTGATCCTCGAATTTTGTATAAATATGATACCTTGTCCCTATTCTAATCATTACCTCTCCTTTCCCTGAAGATGCAAGATGTTTACTTGTGAAACGTTGGATCCACCATGAATTTTGCTAACCTGTTGTACCTCATCTCTGAACCCCAGAGGAAAATTGTTAGAACTATTGAAAGCTGTAACAATAAAATCCTTAATGCTGAAACTGCTATTGCCTTTAACCTCGTCTGTTTAAAAGAGAATATATATATATATATATTATATATATTGAAATGTCGGGTTGGTATTTCAACTCGATTTACTATGATCTCATACAATCTTATACTAAGATATATTGAGATGGAATATACTGGACAGGGTCACGTCTAGCTTTATAATTCTTGCATCAATTCTTTATCCCAAGGCAGCATTCACACAATAAGAAAACAGTATTACTTCACACTTGAGTTTATTCACAGGATATAGGTTAATGCATATAGAATATTGCTCTGTCATAATTATAGGGCAGACAATGAATGTATTTAAGTGACGTATCACATATAGAATGGCCTATAGTGATAACTTTATTATAACTAGTCACGTTACAATTACACTCAGTATCGGTATTATTATTATGCAGGAATAATGGTGTTACACATGTACATAGATAATCAAGTTAAATGATAATGCGTATGTGAGTGTAACGTCTAGCGCGAAGACTTCTGGCATAGGGCGAATTGACTTGATAAAAGCATTCACGAGCGTGGGGGGCCGTGAGTGCCTATCAAGGGGATTAAGGGAAGGGTCACGCAGGTAAAGTAAATACAAGGTTAGTGCGTTCGACCCTAGGTCAGAGTGACTGCTTTGGTATGAATTTATAATTCGAAATAGTGTGACTATAAGACACTGGTGAATATTAAACATATAATAAAGAGCTTATTGACAGGATGGTTTAAGTTGGCATTTACTTATCTATGTGGTTTTTGTGAAAGAGTCTACACACGGATACGAAAAATAGATTTACAACGGGTAGGAGTTCAATACACACAAGTATAGAATCCAAATTCCAATTAATGTCATTGAATCACTATAACAAGTTTTAGAATGAATGCAAATTAATTATAAAATTAGGAAGTACACTCAATTAAGATGCGACTGGAATATCAACTGTTACGATCCAGGTTCTCAAAGACACAGGGCTCTTCAACATTGGACTAGATAATGGCAAAATGCAACAACGGTAACACTAGATCCAACCCCTGCCTTAAACACTGGAAAACAAAACACCATTACCGCCCTGAGTCGTGCCTGGACCACGAGGTATCCTTTGACTCGGTAACTGGTGCACACACACTAGGCTGACGCTCGATGAAACAGCCTATTCTCAAACAGTAAAAGATTACTCGTTTAGGTTACACAAAGAAAAGATAAGTAACGTGATTAATTAACGTTACGGTAGATACTCAAATAACTGGCACTCCTGTATTAAAGAAAGTGCAATGCTAGTCCTGCAACATCAACTGGAAACTTCTGAAATAAGTCTGATGCTGGGAAGATGTTCGTAAAGAATCTTGAACAATTATAATGCAGAATACGGGTCACAATAAATGCTAGGACATATAGTAATAATAGGCAGGCGAATAATAAAGACTGCGCAAAGGTAGTAATGCTCGACAACTAAAGAAATGCTTCGTGACACAACGCAACAGCCTACTAGGGTTGTGCAACTCAACAACAACCTCGGCTCAAAAGTGCAGTGAATAATAATGTGGCATACATATAATAATGGGGGCTTATCTCTAACCAGTGTCTGCTCGGTTAATAAAGTCTAGCTGGGGTATCAAGGCAGGGCAACAATGGGCGAGCATGCGGCTCGTAGCCTAACGTTGTCCGAAGGTGGTATAATGAAGATTACGTTAGATGACGGGGATGCTCTCTTGATAAATCTAGGTCTCTAGTACCTAGTTCTATCCTGGCGATCCCTCAGAAGTCAACACAAAGAGGCAGCACTATGTTGTGAGGGATAGGCTATGGCCCTCTCACACCACAGTGCTGTGCTCGCAAAGTAAACCCACCCGAAGACAACCTAGGCTCCCACAGTACCTGTCGATGTCGTGCAGGGCATAGCTAACACTGCACACATCGGAGACAACGACACAGTAACCTTACCCCGAGTCTAGCTTTAAATAACTAAGCAGAATCACTCAACACCCTGCCAGGGAGACATATACCGGTCTACAACCTTCCCGAGAGAGGACACACACGGAAAAGTCCGTCTCTCCAAACCTCATTAAAGCCTAATACATAGAAATATCTGAGAGCTTCGCGTACAATACGACTGGCCGACGGTGAACGTCTATGCTGAAACCAGAAGGGATGTTGAGTTTAATAAAGATTAGAGAATGAGAAAGGAGAAGTCGAGAGAGAGAAATAGTATGCAAAGTGGCGAGTATGGGGAACAGAATTGCAAAGGATGTAGAGGATACGCGTGTCAGGCCAGCTCTGAGCTGGTAAAAAACACGAGGCCGCGATGAGCAGGGACTAGTTGACCACCCGGCCGCCAACGCCGTCAGCGCCCAAGCCGGCCGCGTGATAGCTCGCTCCGCTGCCAGGTGTACCCCCTCACCCGCTCTCGCTCGCCTCCCACACAAGCAACATATATATTATAGCGAATATAAAATATAGGGAGCGGTCACAGACCAAAATAAAGACCATTTCTAGACTGTCTGTGGCAACACAACACTAATAACATAAAGCAGATCATTCTAGGACAACTGTAGCCCATCCCTCCATCCTGGCGAGCGCTAGCGAGCTGCAATGCCCCACGCAACCATTCTGCTAGCGCCGGGAGGCGTCACACCCCCCCCAAGATATGGGACACTCAACCATGAGCCCATATCTGAACAGGCAGAATGTCGCTAGAATCTGCCACTCCTAACCACTCTGCCACTCATGGAATGCAAGCTCAGTCTCCTCAAAAAAAAATACAACAACATTTTATATATAAAAAAATCTTATCACCCTTCCCAAACATAATACATTAATTCATAACATTGTGCTCCCAGAGCGAGCTTTAAGAAGCACAGCCTACTGAGAGAAAATCATCTACACTCAGTACTCAGCTACAATATTATCTTAAAATTAATTATTAAAAAGAAAGAGTTTTTATTTAATTTTTTATATTTTATTTTAATGTTGTTTTTGGTGGCTACTATAGATGTAGCCTAATTTTCGTCTAATCAAAGCCAACAACTCCTGCCCTGCGACCCTACGCTGATGCTACACACGCGAGCCAACAAGCACCAGCGCAAAAATACACTGCGAGCCAAGACAGGAGGCTATACCAAAAATACTGTGGTAGCCTACCCCGGATCCTCCACCCGCGACAAACAGTCCGCAATCACATTCTCACAACCGGCAATATGGCGAATGTCTAAGTTGTACTCTTGCAACATGAGCGACCATCTGGTCAGCCTCATATTCCGGTTGTGGAATTGATTGAGGAATTTAAGCGGGTGGTGGTCGGTATACACTACCACGACTGGCCCATAGGCAGGAACATAGACCTCAAAGTGTCTGAGCGCTAACACGATTGCCAGCAGTTCCTTTTCAACAACCGAATAGTTTTTCTGTGCTGAATTAAATTTCTTTGAAAAGAAACTGACTGGATGCTCAAGACCTTCCTCGTCTGTCTGCAAAAGTACGGCACCAGCCCCTACTCCGCTGGCATCAGTCGCCAACTGAAATGGTCGTTCAAAGTCCGGGGCCCTGAGGATAGGGTGAGTGCATAAAAGGTGTTTAACTACTCGAAACGCCTGCTCACACTCAGGTGCCCAGCGGAACTTTTTATCTTTAGCTAGTAGATCTGTCAAAGGAGCTAACACAGTAGAATAACCTCTTATAAAGCGGCGGTAATACCCAATCATGCCCAAAAATCTCATGATCTGCCGCTTGGCGGTCGGCCTGGGGAACAAGTCGATAGCCTGTATCTTCTGTTAGGGCGGGCTCACCTGCCCTACCCCAACCACAAACCCCAGATACTGCACCGTGGCTTGCACAAAGTCACACTTGCCCAGATTAACCACCAAGCCTGCTTTACTAAGTTGACTAAATAAGGCTTCTATGTGCTCACAGTGAATTTGGAAATCGTTGTCATAAATAATTACGTCATCAAGGTAGACAGTACAGTTTGGGATGTCTGCTACGATGTCGTTCATTAAGCTCTGGAAAGTGGCCGGTGCATTTTTCAGACCATATGGCATCACGTTGCAACGGTAAGTACTGCCATCCACCACAAACCCGCACACCTCTTTAGCCCGCTCAGACAGTGGTACTTGCCAGTAGCCTTTGACGAGGTCTACCTTGGTCAAGTACCTTGCATTCCCGATCTTATCCACACTGTCATCCACCCGGGGAAGAGGATATGCGTTGGTGGGGGTCAACCCGTTCAACCGCCTAAAGTCAATGCAGAACCGAACTTTTCCATCAGGTTAGGGCTGCAGAGTGACAGGAGAAGTCCACCTTACTGCCCCCTTCTCAATCAAGCCTCTCGCCAGCATATACTCCAGCTCATCCCTGAGCGCTGGGAGTTTAATGGGTGGCACCCGATAAGGGATCGACTTGAAGGGGGGGTGCTCTCCTACATCGACGTCATGCACCGCTTGAGTAGTGAGGCCTGGGTGCTCGGCAAATACAGTGGGGTATGAATCGAACAGGCGCTACACTGCCACCTGCTGTTCCTCCGGCAGGTGCGCCAGAGCATCATGCGCACATTGGCTCGAATTCCCCGCCCACTGATCAGCCGAGACATGACAATCCCAGTTATCATCCACCTGATCATTGCTGCCCCCCTCTCCTTCTCCACCATGACCGCAGCAGGTCAACACAGGGACAGCTAGTGACTCAGGTGGGCGCCTCACATACTCCTTCAACAAATTAACGTGGCATAGTTGGTTACGCTTCTTCCGGTCTAGAGTGGCAACGAGGTAATCGAGATCGGAGATCTTTGACACCACCCGATAAGGCCCAGCGTACTTGGCAGCCAGAGGATGACCTGCCAAAGGCAACAGGACCACCACCTCTTGACCTACCTGAAACTCCCGGAGTTTCGCCTTAGTATCGTACCTGTCCTTCATACGGGCCTGCGAACTCACCAAATTACGCCCGGCCAGCTCCAGACTTCTAAGCATTCTCTCTCTGCTCTCGAGGACGTATCTCAACATAGAACATGGCTTAGCGGTACCCTCCCAAATCTCCTTCACCATGTGAAGAGGGCCCCTCACCCGATGCCCGAAAACAAGCTCATTCGGACTGAAACCGAGACTCTCTCCAGGTACTTCTCTTGCCGCGAACAAAACATACGGCAGACCAAGGTCCCAATCCTTTCCGTTCTCTGCGCAATAACATCGAAGCATGCTTTTCAGCGTGGCGTGCCACCTCTCCAACACCACTTGACTCTCCGGGTGATACGCAGAAGAGACGACAGTGCTGATGCCATGCTGAATCATAGTTTGTTTGAACAGATTAGATGTAAAATTAGAGCCTTGGTCCGATTGCACCTCTTGCGGGTAACCATACCGCGAGCAATACAAGAGCAGGTTCCGGACAACAGTTTTCGCTGTGCCATTTCTCATTGGATATGCATCAGGATAACGAGTGGCCACATCCATGATAGTTAATAGAAATTTATTACCGGCACTAGTAGGGGGTAGGGGTCCGACCATATCAATGATGACCTTACTGAAGGGCGGTCCACTGACAGGAATGGGGTGCAACGGGGCTCTCGGAATTGTTTGGTTAGGTTTTCCAACCCTCTGGCACGTATGACACCTTGCTATCCAGGTTACCACCTGCCCCTTCAACCCCGGCCACCAAAACAATTTTTCTAAAGCCGCCACCGTTTTTCTCACCCCTAGATGTCCTGCCAGTGGTATGTCATGCGCCAACCTCAGTAGGATATCCCTGCACTCCCGTGGCACCACCAACTGGTCCACTACTCCGGACCCTTCTTGCCAACTACGTTTAGGGTCTTGAAAACGCCTATAGAGGATGCCTTCTAAATAAAAATAAATTCCTGGCTGTGCATCACCGTCCTCGTCGAGCTCTACAGCTCCATTAGCACACGTTTGGAGCTCAGGGTCCTCTAGTTGCAACCGACGTATATCTGAGGGTGCCAAACGATCTAACTGCTCCCGGAGCAATGCATGACCTTCCCCGATACTGGGCTGCTCCCTCTGTCTCTCTCGATGTACATAACGTTGCTGTCGTGGAGACTCGTCATGCCCAGCCTCGTCACTCTCGATGACAGGCCCAGGGGCTACTCCAGAATTAAGTAATGGGGCCAATACTGAATCACCCAGGAGAGCCGCCGAGTCAAAACTCTTAAAACCAACTCCAGCTTTAGCCTCCTCCTGTTGATCGTTCCTCCGCTGGTCTGAAGACGGAGGACTAGGCTGTGACACTTTAGCTGCCCGAACTCGGGTGACAACACACGCCATGGGTTGTGTCTGGCGCCGCTCGACCCACTCTTGCTCTTCCCTACTCACGTCGGCCGGCCTCTCGGCAACGACTAAGGGTAGAACCTCAGAAGCGGGCATTGCAAAGTCGTTGCCGAGAAGAAGGTCGACGCCCTCCACTGGCAGTTTCTCCACAATCCCGACATCCAATTCACGTGCCACACCATCCACCTCCAACTCCAACCGCACCAGCGGGTATGACCGAGTTGCATTAATACCCTGCACCACTACCACCCGAGCCGCGTTTATAGGGTAGCCAGTCAAGTTTTTCATCAGAGTCTGGGAAGCACCTGTATCACGCAAGACCTCTACTCCATGCTTGCGCCCCGCCCACATCACGCAACCCCGCCCTCTATGGTCGCAAAAAACATCCTGAGCAGGGTTCGAGCCTCCCAGGTGCTTCTGCATTGGCTGTGCCTCAGCCTCTGACGAACTGCCCCGGGCAAACTCAGATGACTTCGGAGACACACCAATGTTGCAGGCCAAAGACACAGCTGCTGTAGGTGGTTTGCTAGGACAGACTCTTGCAAAGTGCCCCTTTTTATGACAATGAAAACACTCCAACTCCCCTTTGGGCTTCCCTTGGTACTGGGAAGGGCCCGGCCCCTTCTTAAATGGGACGGTGCTAGTCTTGTGGTCAGTCTTGGTATCATGGCTCTTGTACTTGTTTGCATAAGGTATATCACTAACTCGGGGGGGTGGGGCGTCACGCCCCTTGTTACCTGCCTCACTACGCTGGGCAGACCCGCACCCACGAATTAGTGATAGCCGGAGGTCAGCCATCTCAGCTGCCTCCTGTAGAGTTTTTGGTTGCTTTTCTTTAAGGTTTAACATCAGGTCGCCGCCCGTGCATTTGAAAAACTGCTCTAAAAGCACCAACTGTTTAATGTCGTCAAACGTAGTAGCTTTCTCCGACCTCAGCCAATTCCCAAAAGCATCGGACAGCTCCCGGGCATGCTCCAAAAAGGTGCTCTCCCGACCCTTGGTAACACCCCGGAACTTCAACCTGTACGTCTCTGGTTGTAGTTCGTATGCTCTCAGGACAGCCTCCTTGAGTTCCTCATAGATAATACAAGACTCTATAGGCAACGCATCGTAGGCTTTAAGACCCCTGCCTATTAATCTAGAGGATACAAGTGCTGCCCATTTATTCTCTGGCCACTGGTGTTCCTGGCACTTCTTCTCAAAGCGTGTGAACAATTCTGTAACACCACTCTCATCAAACACCGGAACCAGTTTCAATAAGTGCGAGAGAGACTGCTCATGAACACGGCTACCAGCCCCAAGTCGCTGTCCCGTTGGCTCTACTCGCGACTTCTCTACGTCCATGTCGGCACAGTACCTAGTCGACTCTAAATCCGCTTGGATTTTTGCTAGCTCTATGTTCTGAGACTGCTGACTGATAGTTTTTCTCTCTTCTATCTATATTTGCTGCTGGATCTTAGCTAATTCGAGCTGAAGCAATAATTCGGGAGTTAACCCTTGAGGAGGTGAAGGTGCTACAATGTTTGAAATTACCGGTGGTCCCCCCAGGGGCAACCCACCCTGCCAGTCACCACCCAACTGCGGAAGCGTACCCGGGGTCGGCAAACTACTGGGATGGCTGGGAGTCGAGTGTAGGGGAAGCATGGCCGAAGGGCTCTGAGCACTCAACCCATCTCGCTCACCAGTCACCCTGCCCAGTACACACGTTATCAAGTTATCCTTGGTCATGCTGCTAGTAACCGCATGACCGATAGCTGTGGCCAAGCATTGAAGACCGTACCGATCCATACCCTCCAACCGCTCGGCAGTAACAGGCCATTGCAAAAATATCCTAGCATCCTCCTCACAGTTCACCCGATTAACCCTTTCATCATACTGTTGTTCCTCAGTCTCGACATTACGTACTGTGTCTCCATTCTCCTCTGACCCGGTATAAGACATGATGCTCACAAAAATTTCTCACCACAATATTCAGAAAAGAAGTACCCAAACTCTTATGTAGCACTATTCACTTGCCAAAAATGTCTGAAGACTCTCAAGTGCTATACTACTTTGCCAAAAAAAAATTAACGTGCCCACTATATTCCTCAATAAAACAAATGACCACAACAATCCTGCAATTATCTCTTAGTTCACAAGATCCTCAGCTAGGTCGCCATTTGTTATGATCCAGGTTCTCAAAGACACAGGGCTCTTCAACATTGGACTAGATAATGGCAAAATGCAACAACGGTAACACTAGATCCAACCCCTGCCTTAAACACTGGAAAACAAAACACCATTACCGCCCTGAGTCGTGCCTGGACCACGAGGTATCCTTTGACTCGGTAACTGGTGCACACACACTAGGCTGACGCTCGATGAAACAGCCTATTCTCAAACAGTAAAAGATTACTCGTTTAGGTTACACAAAGAAAAGATAAGTAACGTGATTAATTAACGTTACGGTAGATACTCAAATAACTGGCACTCCTGTATTAAAGAAAGTGCAATGCTAGTCCTGCAACATCAACTGGAAACTTCTGAAATAAGTCTGATGCTGGGAAGATGTTCGTAAAGAATCTTGAACAATTATAATGCAGAATACGGGTCACAATAAATGCTAGGACATATAGTAATAATAGGCAGGCGAATAATAAAGACTGCGCAAAGGTAGTAATGCTCGACAACTAAAGAAATGCTTTGTGACACAACGCAACAGCCTACTAGGGTTGTGCAACTCAACAACAACCTCGGCTCAAAAGTGCAGTGAATAATAATGTGGCATACATATAATAATGGGGGCTTATCTCTAACCAGTGTCTGCTCGGTTAATAAAGTCTAGCTGGGGTATCAAGGCAGGGCAACAATGGGCGAGCATGCGGCTCGTAGCCTAACGTTGTCCGAAGGTGGTATAATGAAGATTACGTTAGATGACGGGGATGCTCTCTTGATAAATCTAGGTCTCTAGTACCTAGTTCTATCCTGGCGATCCCTCAGAAGTCAACACAAAGAGGCAGCACTATGTTGTGAGGGATAGGCTATGGCCCTCTCTCACCACAGTACTGTGCTCGCAAAGTAAACCCACCCGAAGACAACCTAGGCTCCCACAGTACCTGTCGATGTCGTGCAGGGCATAGCTAACACTGCACACATCGGAGACAACGACACAGTAACCTTACCCCGAGTCTAGCTTTAAATAACTAAGCAGAATCACTCAACACCCTGCCAGGGAGACATATACCGGTCTACAACCTTCCCGAGAGAGGACACACACGGAAAAGTCCGTCTCTCCAAACCTCATTAAAGCCTAATACATAGAAATATCTGAGAGCTTCGCATACAATACGACTGGCCGATGGTGAACGTCTATGCTGAAACCAGAAGGGATGTTGAGTTTAATAAAGATTAGAGAATGAGAAAGGAGAAGTCGAGAGAGAGAAATAGTATGCAAAGTGGCGAGTATGGGGAACAGAATTGCAAAGGATGTAGACGATACGCGTGTCAGGCCAGCTCTGAGCTGGTAAAAAACACGAGGCCGCGATGAGCAGGGACTAGTTGACCACCCGGCCGCCAACGCCGTCAGCGCCCAAGCGGGCCGTGTGATAGCTCGCTCCGCTGCCAGGTGTACCCCCTCACCCGCTCTCGCTCGCCTCCCACACAAGCAACATTTATATTATAGCGAATATAAAATATAGGGAGCGGTCACAGACCAAAACAAAGACCATTTCTAGACTGTCTGTGGCAACACGACACTAATAACATAAAGCAGATCATTCTAGGACAACTGTAGCCCATCCCCCCATCCTGGCGAGCGCTAGCGAGCTGCAATGCCCCACGCAACCATTCTGCTAGCGCCGGGAGGCGTCACACAACAGTAAAGTAGAGTTCGGAAGAACTCAGAATACAAAAGGGCATACACGACGAAGTTGTACTGGGTTAAAATACTACGTTAATATCATGAAAGGAAATTTGAATATACCTGTATTAGCAAATCCCAATACGGCAATACGTGGATCAAAGATATGGCGTATGAGAATTACATAAACAGATGATGTAATTAATCGATCACTATGGAAATAGTAAAATCGGAATAGTAATGGTCTCTAATATATAACGGAGACACGAACAATAGATAACTTAAACATGGAGTTATTATAAATGTGTGAACAAAATTATTAATTACCCACACACGTAGATCAAATTAATTCACAAGCACTGGTATAAAATAGATAGCTCGAATAAATAGAATTAAGATTTACTCAACGGGGAGTTGTTGACTTCTCGGTAAGGAAAGATAGACAGATGAAAATTCGGGCATAGGTCTTAGGTAAAAGGTAGTAAATGAGGGAATATCTTCACGGTATACGTTTACACTTCAACTTGGATACACAAGAGAATAAATAACATATATAGGTGAAATCTGAGAGTATTCCGTATTTGAGCCTGGATCGAGATAAATTTATATAACTGGGACGTAAATAATAACTAATTATAACACTTGAAGATATACATTTCAAGGGGTTATATGTGACAATATCTAGTGCGATGAATTCATTTGCACTGATCAAGTTTTAACGGGAGGATAAATGACTATGCAACGTGTACACAGATCGATAATTAAGTAAAGAACAGGCACAGATCCTTGGCACAGATCAACTCAATAACACTTTCGGAATACTCGCATATATAACCTTACCTGCAACATTAGCCACAAATTGAGATTACAGAAACACTTAGAGTTTGCGTGGAGGAGAAGAAGGGCCAAGTACGAGGGTCGGGGCGTCACAGATGTCCGGGCACGGCAACTGGGCGAAATGGGGCCACTCGTCAGGAGTCCAGGGGGCAGGGCCAGACGTCAGGGTATAGCTCTGACAGGGGTCCAAGGGCAGGGGGGCAGGTGGACGATATATGGCTCCTTCTCTCTCTCAGGTAAATGGCTCCCGGTCGTTATCCGGACGGAGCGTTTTGGCAGGTAGCTCCCAGACGTTATCCGGACGGAGCATGCTGATGAGTGTGAACTGACTTCTTGTAGTTTCAGTCGGTACATATTTGGGTTATTTCTCTTAGTTAGTGTAATGCCCTCGCAAAAATCCCGCAACCACAAAACTACCCGAGTTGACGTCTGGAATAGCATAAAATAGTCGTTGGTGGCGAAGTCCAAGAAACCCACCACGTGTATCACCACGAGACTATCACCTGGTTCTTTCAAGGAGAACTAAGGTTGCTATTCTATTGTACGTCCGTGGTAGTACAGTGGGTTTGCGCGCGAACCTGGGGGACCTACTGAGGTCACTAACCAGGGTTCGAATCCTGCGCCAGGCATCTCAAAACCTGGGAAGATTTTCGGGAGGGTTAAATTCCCTTTGTACAACCCGGCAAAATCCCACCGCTGCCACCAGTGTTATGTCGGGTTATAATGATTTATAACTCGTGATATAATCTGTATAACGATCCAAGTATGGACTGATAGACCTTGATAAAACTTGACAGGGTCAAATCTAGCACTTGCTTAATCACACACAATAGGTATTCAATTAGGATAATACAGAACTCAATAACAACACAGATATAAATACACAGATGGGTTTTATTTAAAGAGTGGTCTAGCTAGAGGACCCGTAGACTATCTTCATGTAAGGGGTAAATAGTGGCAAGGTACAAATATAATCTGGTATATTCAGATAGTCTCTGATGCAAATGAAATATATTAACAACAATGCACTGACAATATAGTGTCAGTGAATTGGTGCTTGTAATCAGAGAATGGTATAAACACTTGTGGTTTAATGTAAGGTAATAACCTGTAGCAACTAAAAGACACATTACATAAAATAATATCAACCCTCAACACAATAATCAATGGGGCTCGAGTGTCTTCCGTGAAAGAAGTAATGCAGTAATAAAATATAAATAATCTCAAATGGAGAGCTGGGGAGAATTGAGTGTGAAACAAACACGCCGGAATATGGGGTGAGTCACACGGTAAATGGGGGGGAGGGCCAGGTATGAAGGCGGGTATCCTAAAGTGACCTTCCGACTTAAGGTAAACAGGTCAGGTCACTAGCTGGACTGAGGTGTTGAGAATTTAATTTATAGTTAATGCAACTACGAGCTGAGTCTCAAAATTAGTTCAAAATAACTGGGGGCAGACGAATAAGTAAATTAATTTACACAAAATTAGACTCACAGAATAATAAACTATGCGTGATTATTTTATCTCATGTATTCACGCTAAGCGATCGTATGTTATAACGAATCGAGCTTAGGAATTCAGATATAAATATAATGAATATGGAATCAGGAAGGTACTGAATAAATCACTACAAAGTGATATAGAGACTGACTAAATTGAATAAGCAAAGTTAATCAAGAATGACTCTGAGAATGCTGTTATAATTGAAGCGTAAAAGTAGAATAAACTGATCTATAAATAAATCAGAAGAACTGGGCGCATACGACGAAGTTGTGTTAAATAATTCTTACAGCAGTATTAATAGAAGTTCTGAACGAGTTAACAGATACTTTAAATTACATACACTAATATACAAAGTGTAAGGAAATGATGTTGAACTAAGTAATTGAAACTATGCAATGCTGGAATTCCTGAGCATGAAGGATCAGAATTACTTACATCGGTAATCACATGAACGATAATACGAGTTCATAAAATAACTACAAATGTGGTTATATCACTGAGTTTAAGATGGGAGAGGGGGAAGTGAATTAATTCTCACAGGGACAAGTACATTCGTTATGAAAATGGGCGTAGGTTCTAGGTAATAATGTTTGCAGAAGGAAATCAGTTCACGAAATACACTGCGACTTCAACTCACATAATACAGCACAGAATACATATATATGGAGAATCTGTGAACGTGGGAGCAAGGTAACTGATTGAATACAATTATGTAACGTATGCGTAAGATTGTTATGGCAAGTTAATTGATGAATAAGTTTAGTGTTTAAATCACAATTATAACACGAGTGGTAGATTAGGTTCTGAAGGATTAACACTTATGAAAACTGAACGATCTTGGGCACAGATCACATACTTTCTTAACACAACCCGGTTCACATATTTTGCCCTATTAGCTCAACAACAATAACACAATGTAAGATACACAGGGACACTTAGGGTATTTGGAGGACAGGGGTCGAGAGTACAAGTCTGGCCAACGTTGATCGTGGGTCCATGGAGCAGCACTTCAAGGGTGTAGGGCGTGGCTCGAGCAGGGGTCCAGAGGTCTAGACTTCAGCTAGGCAGGGCGTCCACAAGTAGGACTTCAGGAATACCTCAGGCAGGTACTCTCCGGGGGGGGGGGAGGGGGAGCAGACTGGGGCAAGCCAACACTTTTAATTAGCTACTCTGAGCCCGAAGGTCTTAGAATAGTATTGAGGTGTGGATTGCATACCCCTCTCTAATTTTCTAGAGGTAATATGCGGCATTATATTTGACTCTCGGTTCCCCAGTCTCGAAGGTTAGGGAGAAATGGTTGTGAGGTAAATACTTAGCCTAGACTTGGAAGTTTGGTATTGACAAAATGGTATACTTCCAAGATATAATAATACATAGTTAATGGTCATTTACTTAGCCTAATGATTGAGAAATCTCTCGTAAACTGGGATAGGCCTTTATTCCTAGTTCAACATGAATCTTCTTATATCTTGCTGGTTAGATCTCGTTACCTGGAGATTCTTGTATCTATGTTTCTGTCGTCTTCCGGGTTGTCTTTCAGTTCCATTTATGTCGGTAGGCCTCGGGGTGTTCAAGTTGCATTAGCATAAACATATTTTCGTTGTAATGCAAATCTGGAGAAACGGGGAAGGCTGTGTGTTGGATCGTCAACTTCATTTGAAAGGTGGGAGGTAATTGGTTGACACAGGTGAGTGGTGATTGGCTGATGTTTCCCATTCTCGAATTGTGTTGTTGATGGGTCAGAGCATGTGGTAAATTGGGTGACTTATATATTCTGGTTGGGTTAATCAGGGGTGACTCCTCTATTTTGTTTGATCTTTCCGGCTGCTTCTTGTTCTTCTTCTTATGTTGTGGTGGGTGAAGACTGGCTATCCTACATGTTGTTCCTTCCGGGTTTACTTGAATGCCCGTCATTTCACCACATTCGTTGTAGAAAAAGTCGCGACCTCTCGATTTAATAGTGTAGGACCTGGTGGTGAGTGAATTTGTTATTGGTGTCAACCTTTGGAGAGTAAGGAGCCAAAGTGTGGTAGGGACATCTGCGGGTGCACTGGTGTCCATCGTTATGTCTATTTGCCAATCTTCCTCGGCTTTTCTGGCTATCTGCAGTAACTTGCTGGGCGTCTCTATTTTTGTAGGTACGGCGTCCTTGAAGAAGGTGACCTTGTTTATTTTTATGTGTGGTAGGTATTTCAGGAGGAGGCGCTGGAGGAGGAGGCATGGTAAACTCTGCAGTAGGGATCGTGGGGGGTGGTGTGGCAGGAGGAAGCTTGCTGGGTGTTCTGCTGGTTGTAGCCGGTGGAGGAGTGGTGAGGACATTGGAGGAGGTAGGTTGAGGTAACTTTGACCTCGCACTAACATGAGGGTTCCCCTTAGCTGTTTATCCTGATAAGTTG
This sequence comes from Paralithodes platypus, assembly GCA_032716605.1. Classification (NCBI taxonomy): domain Eukaryota; kingdom Metazoa; phylum Arthropoda; class Malacostraca; order Decapoda; family Lithodidae; genus Paralithodes; species Paralithodes platypus. Next base: position 46,044,512 of record CM064572.1, read on the forward strand.
CATTAAGTCTCGCCGGACGTAGGTGGGTTGGAAAGTGGGGGCCCATCGTTGAGGGGGCATCACACGTCGGCCATATCTTGTACATGTGGGGTTAGACCGAACAGGAATTAGAGAAGGTTTATTTAGACGTGATTGTGGGGATGGGGAGGAAGCTGAGCTAGTGGATAGAGGCGGCTTATTACGTCCTTTTGGGGTCGGCCGAATTAATGGTGGAGAATTAGTGCTAGTAGAAGGAAGAGGACTGCGTCTGGGAAGGAGAGGTACAGGTCGAACAACAGGTTTCTGTGTAAGATTGGAAGTAGTAGGAGCTGGAGATTTAAGTTTGGAAGCATAAGATGGCGTGGTTGTGTCGGGTGTGACACCAAAGGGATAGGTAATATGGGGGAAAGTGAGGAGGGAGGTGGAGCAGGAGGTTGTACAGAAGTTTGAGTGAGAGGAGGAATGTTAGCTATAACAGGTGTTGTAGGTCGGGTGCCGGAAGATTCTGAATATGAGGGCACAATGACAGATGGAGAAGGTTGAACAGGTATAGTTACTGAAGGAAGAGAGGGTTGAGAAGGGAGGGTGGACGGGGCAGAGACTGTCCTTTGGCGGCGTGAGGGAGAGGCAGATAAAGGTAGCTCAGGAAGGGTGGGCTCTGTGGATCCTAAATTGTGGTTATTAGTTGCAGGCAACATGTCATTCTGATCAGGATTAGCAAGCATCACATTATTATCATTGATAGGTTGAAATGTATGTATGTGTCTGTTACGATACGTGCGTGACTCACCAAAATAATTAATGGTAACCTGGTAACAGTTACGTACAGCTATTATCTCAAAAGGGCCTTTGAATCTGGGTTTTAATTTTGATGGAACTGGTATGTGTGCTACCATGACGAGATCGCCAATGCAATGTGGGCTGGCTTTAGGTGTTTCATCTGGTTGGAGATCTTGTACATACTGAATTTGTCTGAGACGGTTTTTTAGGTGGACGAGAGATTGGTCGAAGTTGGAGGAGGGCTCATACGGGGCAGCTAGATGACGGAGGGGGAGGAGCAACTCCGAATACTCGTTCGTGAGGTGAGATGCCATCTTCTCGAGGGCAGGTGTTTATTCCCCATTGTACAATTTTGACTTGGCTGGACCAATCCTTTGAATCCATTTGTTGCAATCTTGTCCGTATCTGATTGGCAATGGTACGATGGCTTCGTTCACATATCGAATTCCCCTGAGGGCAGTAAGGAGAAGAATGGCTGATCTTAAACCCACACATTAAAGAGAGCTGTGACCAGATAATTATGGCTTATGAACTCAGGGGCGTTGTCAGAGTGGATTGCTTCAGGGAGGCCAAAACAAGGAAAGGCATGTTGGATGAGTGCCTCTGCAACTGAAATGGCTGAGTGTTCTTTGGCGGGGCACGCGATGACATATTTTGAATAAGTGTCTACAAAAGTGATGATATATTTGTAGCCATGACTATTTTCAAGGGGGCCCATGATATCTACTGCAAGCAATTGCCAAGGCATGGAGGCAACTAGCTTGCCGGAAGGACCAGCTGTGCGGGTTCGATCCTTACCCAAGGCACACTTTGCATGCTTCTGTGATTCGTTTTGCATGGACATACGGGGATGGGGTCCAATAAACCTGTTGAAATATAGTGATGAGTCTTCTTTGAGCAAGATGTATTCCATTATCCATGTGGATGGATTGCATCGGTGATAAGGCGTTTTGGGGGGTGACTACAATTTTTCCTTCTAACGTGAAAAGATTGTCGCCTCGCCTGGTGAGATGGTCGAAGATCTTTCTGGGCATCCAATCTGGTTTTAGTTTCCTCTGGTATTGCTGCAACAGCTCTTGCTGGCTGTTATCCAACGAACCATGGTGATGTATTGCAAAAATGGTATGGGGCGAATCGTCTTGGTTAGAGGTAGAGTTGGTGGATGGTAAGGGAAGACGAGAGAGAGCATCAGCATTAGTGTGTAATTTCCCTGGACGATAAACGATATCCAGATCGAATTCTTCCAGTGATTCTCTCCATCGAACAGTCATAGCATTTTTGGTATCCGATTTTCTGAGCCATTGAAGGGCGTGGTGGTCTGTGATTACCGTGACCTTGACTCCGGCCAGGTAGGCTTTGAAATGCTGTAGTGCCCAAATAATTCCGAGGCATTCCCGTTTGGTTACCGGGTAATTTATTTATGCTGGATTCAGGGTTCTGCTAGCACATGCAATTATGTGCTCTTTTCCGTCTCTTGTTTGACCTAGAATAGCGCCAATTCCAAATTGGGACACGTCCGTGTACAACAGGAATGGTTTAGTATAGTCTGGGAAAGAGACCACTGGAGATGCAACTAATTTCTCTTTGAGGCTATTGAAAGCCTGAAGTCTGGGATCGGTCCATATGAAGGGCTCTTCTTATTTAGTGAGATCATGTAGGGGCTTGGCGATCGTGGCATTTTGTTTTAGAAATCGTCGATAATACGACGCAAGGCCTAAAAAGGAACACACCTTTTATGTTAGTGGGGGGAGGGGGGGGTGATTTTACTTATAGCCTCTAGCTTGCAAGGGTCTGGGGCAATGTCCTCTTCAGCTACAACGTGACCTAAAAAATTGACTTTATTTTTGGCGAGAGTACATTTGGAGGGTTTGAGTTTTAGATTGGCATCCCGGATCCTCGGGAAAACTTGTTTTAGGCATTGCAGATGTTCGGCCCAAGTAGTGCCAAACACAATGACATCATCCAGATAGGCCAAACAAATTTCCCAAGTTAATCCCTGCAATACTGACTCCATTAATCTGGAGAAGGTGGCTGGAGCATTACAAAGTCCAAATGGTAGGACCGTAAATTCATATAACCTCCCTTGTCTGGTGGAGAAGGCTGTTTTTTGTTGGTGTTCTGGCAACACAGGTACTTGCCAGTAGCCAGCTTGCAGATCAAGGGTGGTGAACCATTTGGCGCCTAGCAGAGAATCAAGAGAGTCATCGATTCTGGGAAGAGGTGTGGCGTCCTTGATGGTGACGTCATTTAGTTGCCGATAATCTATGCAGAATCGGGTGGGTCCATCCTTCTTACGGACCAAGACTACTGGCGAAGACCAGGGGCTGGTAGATGATTTTACTACTCCAGTAGCAAGCATATCCTCTACTTGTTTTTCTTCTTCCTGCCTTTGGATGGGGTTCTTTCTTCGGATAGGTTGCTTGATGGGGTGGCCTACGGTGTGAATGGGGTGATGCAACACTTCAGTTTTTCCCATATCTTGACTAGAAGTAGCGAAAATGTCTTGATATGAGATAAGAAGATTTCTGAGGTTAGTTTGTAGATTGTTGGTAAGAGTAGAAGGTATGTCAGGAAGGGGGTTTTGATAAGGAGGGGAAGAATCAGAGGGGACAGAAAGTTCTTATGAGTACATTTCTAGCTCGCCAATAGCTAGCTAGGCCTTTTGGCAAGGTGATAGGCTTGTCTGAAATGTTGGCAATTTTAATGCAATTGAGGTGGTGTGGTAGGAGGCTAGGAGCGGTTAGGCATACCCCATTGAAAGGGCTTTGGAGGTGCAGGGTCACAAGGACATGTCCTTGTATAGTGGGAACTAAAGGAATCCATTTCTCATGATGAGGGGGGACTGTAATGGACGTGGATACTATGGCAGGAGAAATGACATCAGGGGGGTAGGGGGCATCATTAATCTTAGTTTGGGATGCAGCAGTGATAGGGGAGTAACTGGCAATTATATGGATTTGAGCTGCTTCAAGTTACCTAAAGGAGGTGAGTTTTTTTTCAGGTTTGGACGAAGGGTCATACGACAGTGTCCGGTGCCTACAATTTATGGAGGCACTTAGCGAAATTAATAAATCAAGTCCCAGATATCCATCATATTTGGATTCCCTGTGATTGCATATCACGAAAGAGTGATGAACTCCGTGATTAGGTTGAGGGGTGTTGACATAGAGGGGGGGTGACTGACCCAGGTTGGGAATAACCTGGTCGTTTGCACTAATTAGTATGACAGAAGAGGACTGAATTTCGCCGAAAACATGCTGATGTTTGCGGAAAAACGGAAGAAAAAGACAAGAACGGGAAGCCCCCATATCGATAAGGAGTCGAACTTGCACCCCATTCAGCGTGATTTTGTGGTACACCGGAAGTCCTCCACCCGATGTCCCGTCATGAGCCCCCGCCATGGTTACAACGATTTGTTTGGGGGGAGGCACTTTAAAAATCCAGCGGCTCCGGTTGGACTAATTCAGGCTGATATGATGAGGTAATTTATCCTTCGACGTCTCCTTCGTCCACTCCAGCAGTTCCATCTTCATCATGGATGAAATTTGATGCGGCTTCACCCAGGGAATCTGTGCCCACCAATTTGGAGTCCTGGTCCTCTTCCTGGTTAGTTCGCTGAAAGATCTCTTCAGCGACCACAGCATACAAGATCCGGTGCAGGGTTTCCAGTCCGCAGGGCGGATTCTTGCCCATTCCTCAATTTTATCAGATGCCCTAGGAGCTGCAGGGCGACTGGAGGAAGCTGCACCGGAATTGGGGTGGGTGGTGATCTTGCTGATCACCGCTATTTTGTTGGTGGTGCTTTGTTCGGTTTGTTCCCTGGCTTGCCGTAACGCCATGATTCTTCTTATTACTGGAAGATCTGCATCATAGTTTGTAAGTTCCACTATGGAAAAGTGGTCAGTTACGGGATCAGGCAAGATTCTGACCAGTGCTTTAAATATTGTCTTCTTTCTCTGGATGGTGGTTTCGTCTGGGAAAGCAGTGAAAGCCAGCTGTTGCAGTTGATCGATAGTTCCATCCAAATCCCCTGAGTAGGCTACTTGGTGGATTTTTATATCCGCAATGGTCTGTCCCAACACAGGATTAATAGCTCTGCGTACAGTAGCCCAACTAAGTTTTGCGACAAAATATTAGGTATGTGGCACCTGTCTAGTTTGCATTCCCGTCCCAAGCCTGTGTGGTCGTGTCTAGTACAGACCATGCAGGTGTCGAGGCAGGCACCACCACCTGAGCTTTCACAGCCAGGGCACACAGACACAGTACTCGCTCACACTGGGCGCTACATAATGTTATGACAATATTGCTATTATTATTATTTGTTTGTATAATATTAGAAGGCTCTCTCTCTCTCATTCTCTCTCTCTCTCTCTCCGCTAAATATAAATAGATTTACGCGCGACAAACTGTGTAGACTAGCACACACACACACACACACACACACACACACACACACACACACACACACACACATGTACACACACACACACCAGAATGGTAAGCGTTATTACTTTATAGATCCACATTGTATACATAACTTAAAATGAACACAATAAGTTGCATAGATTGTTATTTTATAATCTATTATACAGTTTTTAGTGATTGTTTTAATAAGAGCCCCGGCCTCCTTAACACTATACTTGGTGTTGGTGTCAGCGACATTGGCTCTAATTCTTATCCTTAGCCTTTCTGTAACCCAGAAAGTGCTCGAGAAACTGGTAATCAATTTCTACATCTATTTTCTGATCTACTCCTATATTTGTTTTGTTCTTTATAAGATGTTATAGGGTCAGGATTAGCTCCAAGTTCGTTGACACCGGATACAGATTGTATGAGTTATCATAAACGTGTATATGCATCAACTGTATTAGATGTTACTCAATAAAATGTAAATTTATTCAGCTAAATGACTAAGAAACTTCATTTGTCCGAACGTTTATAGCATCTGAGGTGAAGGCAGTGATCTTGGGGGCTAGTAAGTGATTGAGGTTTACGAATGTTTGTGTGCGAACTGTTGTATGGACTCTTCCCATGCCGCCTCTTGTTTTGCTTCATTTCATGTGTTTCTTGTTGATACTCCCTACACCTTGTGGGAATAAAGGCTGGCTACTGACTACATTACAAACGTCAAATTAAGAGTAGTATGCTGCTGTCACATTTATTAAATGCTTAATCATCTATCTTGTAATGGAATTTAACCGTGTTGGCTGCGAGTGTCTCGCTATCTATTAACCTTTCTTTTCCCAAGCATACGAATCGATAAACAAAGACAAAAAATACCTTCAAAGATATTGACGTGTCAGTAAAGTTTTCGATAAATATCCACATGAAAGATTGCTGATTAAAGAAGCAGCTCATGGAATAGAGCGAACTATATTACGTGAATTAGACCATGACTAATTAGTAGGAAACAAAGATTTAATATTAACAGTAGCCCATACAATCATATTGGGGTGTAGTGAAGGTTCGGGTCTTACACTGATGGTTAGTTTAAGTTCCTCAATTGTTCGCCTTTTACATTAACGACCTTTATTTAGGCCTAACTAAAAATATCGGTAATTTACCAAATGACCTAAAAATAGGTTGAATTATTGATCCTAATAAATCCAAATATAATCCAAAAATAATTTTATACACTACCTGAATGGGCAATACCTTGTCAGATGATATTTAATGTAGATAAATACATGCAGTTTATTGAAAATTGGGAAATCGATAGCAATTTCAGGATAAAGATTTAACAATATTAACTTAAACGTCTTAACCCTTCCTCCCCGGGCTGTCTTAGCTAATGACGGTCGCCCCTACCCGGGCGATATGGCCGAAAAACGTCTAGGCCTAGGCTACCGTATTTATGTTTATTTTCACTGCTAGAACTTTCCCACTCATCTATAATCGTAGTTCGGTCTTCAATCTGTATTTTGGCATTTAGTAGAGCTCTGTAAGTCAACTGGTTCAGTTGTGATGACGATTTCAGTGGAGCCAATATTGCAGAGATGTTGCCAATATGGGGGCTTTTTAGACACTAATTTCGTCATGACGTCAGAACAATAACATTGAGGAGTCTTCTCCTTCTTGTTTTCGGAGGTGCGGTGACGAACGCTTGGGTTTGTTGACATAGGTCGTACGCACGGCGTTCGGACCAAGCTTAATTAGGCTATTAAGCTCATGCCTTAGATAAGGCATACCGGGTAGCGGCCCTTCTTTCGTGCTGTCCTTACCTAAGGCAGCCCGGGTAGGAAGGGTTAAAGTCATTAATTACGCACCATTTATCTCCCGTTTGAGGAGATTCAATAGCTCGGTGCATTCTTGTAATGTCCGATTCCATTACCCATCTCCCTTACTCAAGGGTAGCCAGTAACTACTAGTTATATCTCGGAACAAATATATACTTTCACCAATCTGACTGGTGATGCCAAGACGCAATATGAGTGGTATCTAGATGGCTAAATAACATGGAATTCCCCTTTTATTATTTTTGTTTATGTTTATTTTTATATTGTGGAATCAGGACGCGTCTATGGCAGTTTATTCAGACGAGCATTAGACTATTATATTTAAAGTAGAAAAGGAGACTATTTTATTCAGAGTAGAAAGGGATTATAAAAGTCAAGGGTAAATAATTGTATGACATAGTATGTGTCCCTATAATTACTACAGTTGTATAAACTCTCTAATGAAAAGCCTGATTAAACTGCCAAAATTAGTCAATCTTAATGGGATTAATTATTATATATTTATTGATTCTCGTGATAAACTGGTCTCTCTATTCACCAATAATAGTTTAAGTAAGGTATTATTTATTATAATCGCAAACAAGGTATATGCATTCACTAAGGGAGGGAGGGAAGTAATAGGGGCAGATTTATCCTATACAGGTATAGCACAGATAGTGGCAGGCGAGGTGGCTAGGATGAGTTATCAAACGGAACGTGGTTGTTTTCAGGTAAACAACCGATGGTATAGACAGGAGTGGTTAGTGTGCATATTCTATCAAGTCATGCTAGTTAATAGTATTTGGATAATTTATGTGTGGAGTTAATTAGTAAGTTAGGGGTATTAGTGGATGAGTAAAGAAATTAAGATGTTATATAATGTTCGGTTAACATGAAATTAGCCAAGAGTGATATGATGGAAAGCATTACTCTGTATGATAACTATTCTATATATTGTATGCACAATATGAACTAGGACTTACTCACATTCCGTTTGTTCCTAGGCCTCCAACAGCGCAGTCTTCGACCCATGCGTGGTTGAGCCGAAAGTTTTCTTGTCTGAGAAATCAACTCTTGGTTGAGAGAGAGGTATCCTGACCAGGATTCGAACCCACTCACTCCAGGTATGTTTGGGAGAGTTGGGCACAGTAACCACTCGGCCATGTGCGGATATAAGGGAAGCAACCTTTGTTCTTATTTGAAGAACCCCGCCAACTCGGCTAAGTGATACAATTTTAATCTTCCTGGTACTATTATGGAACCTCTCTGACATTATCAAAACAACTCGTGCCCAATAGTCAATGGCCTGGTCAACAAATAGTCCAGCGAAATCAAGCCTCGTCTGTTTGTGCCTCTCGGTTTGCTTTGGTTGACAGCTGCTGATCTATGTTTATATCCCATCTCCTCAATCTCTTGCGTATAGTTTCTGTAGAAACTTGAAGTTGCAAATGTTGCTTAGCTTCCTCGGCGTTGGATAATGGATGGTTATACATATACTGTTTAAGTGTTTGCTCCTGTTATGACCTGGTTTTTCGTTTAGCTCTACTTCTATGTCGGTCTGTCAGTTGCCCTTCTTCCCACCTTTTTTTGCCACCAGTAAACGTTCCGACATCCCACTCTTGCTCATCCCAACCATATTACCACGTTCAGCAACCTTAGCAGCCTGATGAGCCATGCCTTGCTACATGGATGACTAGGTGTGATGTGGGGAAGACAGTATTGGGGATTATCTCATCACCTCAGTTTCCAATAATTACAGCTTCACGTTTTTATATTTGTTTTTACCGAAAAAAGTTCGACCTGGGAATATATTGCATGAAGTGTTAATGCATGGTTGGAGTGGCTGTAGATATAGTAGGGTCATTTGCTTGGAATCCGTGACCATTTTGTTCCTACCTTTTTCTCTCGATGGATTTGACAACCTGAACCATTTTAAAGGAAAATTAGCTCCTAACTCTGCTAGAGCCCAATATTCAAAATGGTTGCCAACGCCATCTTGAAAAACATGAAATGTAATATCTCTGGCATCAGATGAGCTACAAGGACGAATGAGGTGTCCTTTTTTACTAATTCTGGCATTACAAATCCACTGGAATGGTTATTGTATTGTATTGTATTGTATATTGTATTGTTATTGTATTGAATTATACTAATTGTACATACTAATCTGCCACTTCACTGTCACTACATGATTCACTGTATGAGCCACTATCAGAATCACTGTCCTCACTTTCGCTGCTATCATCACTGTTGTTCTCTGCCTGCGAATTTGTAGGTAGTGGTATGGATGGGGGAAGTGGGGGCTGGGTTGAACGGACAGGCAGACATAGGCCATTTACAAGATGCCATCCATGGCCGATCGGTGAGGGGTGACTTTGGAGCTGGTAATGCTTTTGCAAATATGCAAGATAGTTTGCACGCTCTAAGTGTGGACGGAGACTGTCCAAGTCAGGCACAAGTCGGATAGTGCTTTTTTTCTTCTGAGCTCTACACTTCGCTGCCCCCGCATCTCCCAGGGTCTTGCTTTTGGTATCACCATAGACATATCGAATGACAAACCGCTCCAAATCACTGATGACGTGTTCTGTGATTAGGAGCTGTGTACCACATGCTGCTAGCAGGTCGTGTGCCTCTTTAGACTTCTCCAAAAGGCATATTTTTTTCTTTGATTGATTTTGCAAGCTTACACATCACATCATTGAGAATTGTCGTGAAACCCTGAAAACCCAGGCACAGTCTGTTCTTCTGGCTTAGGTCTCGTTCGGTCATCTTGCGCCCTGGCCAATGATGGATCACACCACGAATTCTTTGCACCGATGTGTCAGGAGGAGGAGTACTTTGATCAGCTGGTGGCTTCCTGAGAGGTGGTTCCCCACACTTCGCTGTCTTGTATGGGTTGACTTTTTGCATTTCACTTCCGAGCTCTTTGAGAGTTGTCGAGAGGTTTGATGCAAAGTTGGCACCGGGAACTGGTCTATCCTCGTGATTCTCGGAAGGAAGTTCTGTATCAAATGATTCTGGCTGCACAAACATGACATTAGTGCGGTGTGACTGGCCAGCACCGGTCAGTGTGTCGCTCTTGAAGTCATCGTTGTCGACTATAGCGATAGCAGGCTTACCCTCAGCTAGTTCGAAGGGGCAATCAGATGAGCACTTGAGGTCATTGACCACCCAAAAATCTCGCAGCATAAGTACGTCATTGTAACTGATGCCCAGTCCATCTTTGTGCATTATGTCGACTATCTCCCTACTCTTGGTCAGTCCATGTAGCAAGACAGAGAGATTTATCTCAAATGCAGTGCGTTTTCCAGTGATGTAGCTTGTGAGGATAGATGCAATCGATCGGACGGATGGACTGTCATCAATTGCAGACTTATTTGGGTGTTTCAGCCATGTGAGCAGCTTCAGCAGGAGCTCACTGAGGTCTTCTTCTCTCTCCAACTCGTGTATATATGGGAGCCAGGGAATAGTATTTGTCCTGATGACTTGCTCTTTGAGTCGTGCCGCAACATTCATCACCAACTGATCATTGCTGACACCCAATGAAGATATTGCCGCCTCGATGTATGTACCTGCTGCTGTTGTATCATATACCAGTTCACTCACATTCTTTGAATGTGTTCATGAAATCCGATGTCTTCCCCAAATTAATTGACGAGAATATCCTTTAAGTAGCTGGATTTTACTACTGAGTTATGTCCGTGATTTGAGATAATGCGCTTATAGTCCTGCAGCAGGCCTTGCAGTGTGCGAATTTCATGGTCTTTGAAGATGACTTGACGAATATGATGAAAGAAGAGAGCTTGGGCCTCTCAGAGGTTTACACGCTGCAGATGTTGAGTGCTTTCATCTGAAAGGGGCTTGTGGTCGCTTACATATTTGTGCCAGCACGCACGATGGTAGCGGATTTCCAACCAAAATGCTGTTTGACTATCTGGGATGGATGCAATCAGAGTGTCAAGTCTCAATCTCATGACCTCATCTTCCAGACGGACAGTATATAACTTGAAATTAGTCCAGGCATCTATTGTTGATAGGAGTAAAATCTGCTTGTCACGATCACTACTCTTGTATGCCCCTTTCATGCACCACACACATAGAGTCTTATCGTGAAGGACACCCATACTGGAGCGAAGCCTTTTAGGTGCACTGGCCTGTGGGGAAGGGTCTTTTTGATCTGATGCTTCATCTCTTTCAAGACGTTCCTCGGATTTGTGTTTGCGTTTTTCGGCTTGAGAGAGCTTGCGCTTGCTGGATAATGATGCGTAACAAGTGTGAATTCCAGGGCCCATTTATACTGCTAGGTCAAGAGAGGCACATTGTGCAAGAAGACTTTCCCAAATGTTTCCTTCCCGCCCATGACTGGAACCTGTTTTCTTTTGGCTGTGAACCAAGTGCGATAACCAATATGCTACGGACCACTGTGTGTAAGATTCTGTATTATAGATCTTAAATTATATAAACTAAATAATGTTTAGTTATAATCCCATGTATTTCCATAGAAGACCGAATTTCATCGGAGTTAGATTCTAAAATCATGATACGGTAACGATAATTATATACAGTAGGCCTATATTCTAATAGTATCTCATAGAAACAGTAAGTACTTTAGCTGTATATTAATACACGTTCTTATCATTATAATATTACCTGATGCAGATGTTGCAAATATACAACTCGTATAACCCCGCACTGCAAGATGATACAGATTATAACATTATCTAAAGAGTGTTAATTAGATAAAAGAACACAATTGTTTGCACCTCATTTCCTTATCAAGGAATTCAGTGTAGAATGTGGGTTTATAACACTGAACTTTACCTTCTGTTTCTTTGTGTGTGTCAGTGTGTGTGTGTGTGTGTATGTGTACTAATTAATCTACAAAGAGTGTAGCGTGGTGAAAATCGATTGGTATTAGCCTCTAAGAGAGAGAGAGAGAGTGAGAATGAGAAAGAAAGAGAGAGAGAGAGAGCCTTCTATTATTATACAAAAAAATAATAATAGCAATATTGTCATAACATTATGTAGCACCCAGTGTGAGGAGTACTGTGTCTGTGTACACGCCCTGGCTGTGAAAGCTTAGGTGGTGGCGCCTGCCTAGACACCTGCACGGTCTCTACTAGAGACGACCACACAGGCTTGGGACGGGAGTGCAAACTAGACAGGTGCCACATACCTAATATTTTGTCGCAAAACTTAGTTGGGCTACTGTACATAAGCTTGGAATTGGGCCCAGGTGAGCCCAGGCATGTTGTCATGCACGTATCCTGATACCTTGGTTGCATATTTACCAAGCTTAACCACAATGGTGTGTCTCTTGGAATTGTCTTCGTTCCCAAACATAATGTCTAGGATCGGTTTGACTATTTCAATTTCAGTTAGGTTGTGTGATCTCGTGTGAATAGGGGCATATTAAATACATAAAAATGGGCTATGTTGCGATTATTAATTACAATAAAATTACATTATGGTGCTTAACCTCTCCGCTACGCAGGTGGGGTAGTGGCCACCCCTCCCTGTGTGGAGGTATTTAGACTGTTTCCTACACTCAAATCGTCATCGTACCATAAATATCATTAATACTTATCCATATGCGCCTATTTTACGTTGATTATAAAGATATTAACCTGTTACAACAATAAAACAAGTGGAAACAGCGTTTGGATGGTGAAAATCGGCAAATTAGATCGGGAGTTACATAACTGAAGGCTGAGCCAGCATGCCAGCCTGCCACCCCTCACGACGTCTGGAGCGACACTGTCATCTTATTCCCTCTCTTTCTCTCTTTCATTCGCTGTGTAGCACATACAAGCACAACTTGCTTATGAATCGCTATTGATAGCACAAAAATATATCGACGAAATAAGGGAATAAGAGAGAATAGGTGATAATTGAAGGGAGGGGGGGGGGAAGGGAGGAAGGAGGGGATGTGGAGGAGTGATGTTTGGCATGTCCAAGGGGCAATAAAAAAAATAAAAATAAATTATACTGGGCTGGTTTAAATGGGTTTTTTTTTAGGCCTTGGATTATATAAGGAGTTCTGCAGTGCAGCGGTAAAACTCTTATTAGTGTTTGGCACTTGCCGGGTTAATGATATCGCACTGAAGTTCTCGTCTTTTTAACCTTTGGTTCTTTCATATATCGTCAAGCCTGATGATGTAATTCGTGATTTTCTGTGCACTAATTGTTTTGGCTATTTGCACTGTTTATGGAATGGTTTTCTTCTGGGGCACTTCATATCACCATTTCACTTTTCTCCTCGTCTGGCAGCTTCTTGAGGATGGAGGGCCCCAACGATTTAACCCGGGAACTGCAGGGAGACTCTTAAGAGTTCCCCCGGCGGACTGCGGGGAGACTCTTAAGAGTCAGAGAAAAAAAAAAATCAACTTTTGACATCGAAAACAAAATAATAATTTTTATTTTTTATTTTTTTATTTTTTTTTTTTGGCCCCTGGGCCATGCAAAATCTCAGTCCTCTACCTCCCCTCCTTCCCCACTTTCCTCCTCTCCTTCAGTTATCACCTATTTTCCCTGTTATTCCCTTATTCTGAGGTATATTTTCGTGCTAACATTAGAAATCCGGTTGCAGGGTGTGGTCATCACTGATAGCAAGCGAATGCAAGAGAGAGAGAGAGTATCGATCGACTGTGTCTCAGTGGCCTTGGGGGAAATTGGCGGGAAAGCAGCTTGCCTCACCCATACATTATACAACTCACGGGCTATATCTTCAATTTTGACCATCCAAACGCTGTTTTCACTCGTTTTATTGTTGTTTCAGGTTAATACCTTTATAATCAACCCATAATAGGCACATATGGATAAGTATTAATGTTATTAATGGTACAATCAATATTTTAGTGACGGAAACACCTCAAATACATGCGCACAGGGAGAGGTGTCTAATTACCCCCATGCGCACTTGTTAGGTTAAGTACTCCCAGGGCTCTTTATGCTTAGATTGCATAAACACTTTTTCATTATAGTACTCGAGGAGGTATTCGGGGTGAAGTTCTGCCTTGGCTATTTGAGTCCCGCTCTGTGATTGGCGGGGCCTCGTGAGGTGTTGCTTGGAGGGGCATGACCTGCCCTTCGGGGGTAACTCACCTGTATGTGGAATTAGAGCATGGGTACATGGGTCAGATTTCCCGTTCTCTGGAGAATGGGAAATGAATCTATTTCTTAATCCTTTTCTTCTGGCCTCCCTGGGTTCCCTTATGGTGGCTATCTTGTGTGGTTGTCCTTTTGCTTCCGTCGTTTCAATATATATATATATATATATATATATATATATATATATATATATATATATATATTTTTTTTTTTGTTTTTTTTTTTTTTTTTCTATATTCCAACTACTCCCTCTCGGGCATAGGCTGAGAGCCTGTACATTCCACCGCTCAACACGGTGAAGCCCGTGAGGTCTTGTTCCAGTCTGGGGAGTGAGACATGTGAAGCAACCATCATGGCTCGAAGCAGCTCCATCTCTGAAGCGGCCGGTTGCTTCGCTCAAGTGCTTCACCGTCTCACCCTCCAGACTCAGACCCTCACTCTCAGAACGCCACCTATTGAGCAGTGAACTCACTAGGCATTGTCCCCCTGTAACATATTTTGAATATGGGAATATTCATACAGTGTTATTTAATCAGGGAACAATGAGGGTACTTTTTTGACGTTTCGGTGGGCTTTGTGGTAATGCACTGATACTAGGTACATCACAAATTCAATCCCAATAATATCTTCCCATTGACATATCGGGATTTGAACCCGGGTCCATTGGATTACCAATCCAGTGGCATGACCACTCCACCACACCTCCCCTAAATATATATATATATATACTGTATATATACATAATATATATATATATATATATATATTAATATATATAATGTATATATATATATATATACTGTTTTTTATAATTTCCTCCTTAGACCTTCATCAAGCTTAAAATAAAAACGCCCCCCAAAGTAACTCGGTTATACAGTAGGTCCTCCCTAAGCCGATATTGGGTGGTTATCCTAGGACCTAGGTGGGCGGGGAGCGGGAGTGGGGGGAGAGAGAGATGTGGTTGCTTTTTATGAGGTCTCGTGTTTTTCCGGCCCCGCACCAATCCGGCCGCATATATTTAAGGGGGGATGTGTCTATTTATTTGCTTATTTATTAATCGTTTTAGTATATATATATATATATATTTTTTTATTTTTTATTTTTTTATATATATACAGTATATATATATATATATATATATATTTTTTTTTTTTTTTTTAGTTTCCTCCCTAGACCTCCATCAAACAAAACAATCACCCTCAAGGCTCCCCATCAAGATAAATTTCTACCTTTTTCGAAAAAAAATATGTCCTGGCCAAAGGCCGGTTACTACTATAATATTAACAAGCTCACTATTGCTCGCCTGGAAAAAATCGATACCTAAATTGTACGAAAGGTTTTAATATTGAAAACAAATGGGGTGAAATGTCTTAAAATCGCCGGAAGCCATACTGGCAATCTGAAAGTAGGTTATGGGAAGTCAGATGCTTAAGTTAAGAAATGTTCAATAGAAAAGATCTAGGCTTGTTCACCAGGTTGGCCAGTGCCATGAGAGGAGAACCATTGAATTCACCGAAGATGGAGATTCCTGCAAAAGGAGAGATGAATAGAATGTGTTCCACTTTAAGGGGAGATGGTTCACTTTTTGGTCGATTATTTCATATATTTATTATTGTTCTAGTTTCCTCCCTAGACCTCCATCAAAGTTAAAAATACAACACCCGGATCCCCCATACAACACCCGGATCCCCCATACAACACCCGGATCCCCCATACAACACCCGGATCCCCCATACAACACCCGGATCCCCCATACAACACCCGGATCCCCCATCAAGATATATACAACACCCGGATCCCCCATCAAGATATATTTGTACATAAATGGCCCGGCCATTGGCTATTGCTCGACAGGAAAAAATTGACACCTAAACGACACGAAAAGTCTTATTATTGACAAATTAAAAGGACGAACGGTCTTAAGATCACCAAACTAATGGGCCGAACGTCTTAAAATCTGAACACTAATGGGGCTAGGCATGAAGGAGAAGAGTGTCCAGAAAAACGACCCATCTCCCCTTAGAAGATATACAGTCACAGAATTGTGGATAATCAGTAGAATTAGGGAAGAGATAAACAGTGCAGAAATCTCAGTTTTAGAGTGACAAGAAAGCTCTAGCCAGGTAATTGATATCTTCGTGCTTAGTGTGCAGAACTTCGGTGTGAGTATTCTAGGTTCGAGTCCTTGGAATACCACATCTATTCGTTACTTTCATTTATTTTACTAGTTGGGCTTATTTGTAAATTAATTGGTGGGTTGGTGAAAACAAATATGAATTAATGTTGGGAACACAAGAGAAAGCAAGATTGTTGCGCACATATTCGCAACATCCACCTTTGGGTTGAAACTGAGAATAGAGATTTAAGGAGGACACAGAGAAGGGTTTGTTGTCAGTAGTCACAGTCAACTGGGATTTGGTGAGAAAGAGAAGATCAGGGTTGGCAGAGGAGAGGTGGTGTTCCAAAGAGTGGAAGTTAGAGGAAAGGCCACGAATGTTGCAGACATTGATAGAGTAGAAGGTAGTGGTCCAGAGCATTTTGAGGAGTTATCCCCAGGGACAAAATCTGTGAGGGAATTTCTTGTCCAAAACTACAGATTCGCTGTCGTTCGTCAAGAATAAAAATTAAATATAAATGGCACAAAAGGTCTTAAAATCACTAAACTAATGAGACAAACGCCTTAATTATATAAAAAAAAAAAAAAAAAAAAAAAAAAACGGGGCTAAACATGAGGGAGAAGAGGGTCCATAACCCCCCACCCCCCTAGCGACGTATCTAATTAAAATTAAACATGATCATTTTAAGTCTTTTGGAAGTGTGAATAAAGTGAAAGACCGCTCGCTGGGACCAAATTAAGGGGGGTTGGTTCACTTTTGGTCGATTTTTTCATTTATTTATTACTTTTCTAGTTTCCTCCCTAGGTCTCCATAAAGCTGTAAAAAACACCCTCCATACCCCCCTAGAAAAATGTCCCGGTCGAAGGTCGGTTTCTCTTTAAATTACAGGCTCGCTATCGCTCGGTAGGAAAAAATCGACACCTAAATAGCACAAAAGGTCTTAATATTGACAAGGAAATGGGGTGGAAGGTCTTAAAATCGCCAAACTAATGGGGCGAACGTCTTATAATCTGAACACTAATAGGGCTAAACTTGAGAGAGAAGGGGGACCAGAAAACCGGACCATCTCCCCTTAAACTGGACTCTAATAATCAACCACTCTATTAAAACCTGGGCTCAACTTACGGCCCTGGTGCTGACATGGATAAAGGCAAAGGAGAGAGAGAGAGAGAGATTGAGAGAGGGAGGGAGAGAGTACAAGGAAGTTCAAAGGAAAACAAGCAACAACAGATCATGCGACCCCTCGAGGTTACTTGCCTTCCAAAACACTGCTGTTCCAAGTGTTGCAACAGTATTTCGTAGAGAGAGAGAGAGAGAGGAGGGTGGGGGGGGGGAGGGAAGAGGGAGAGAGAGAGTTAGAGTTAGTGAGTGAATGTGAGTGTGGAGGGAGGAAGTTCGAGATATTTAACCCCTTATTTACCGTCGACATCCCTTATATTTTATTCTGGCTACTACTATTCTATTTTATTCAGTTCAGGAAGTATCTCTAGCAATTATAAAGCTTCGAACTATGTTGATCAACCCTTTTAACTACCACAGATCCTTCCTAAGCTGCATAAAATAGTTTGAATATGTTCTACTGACTATAATTCGCTTTGATGTGAATTTCGGTATCACACTGAAGTAGCACCTCTTTAATTTACCTAAGCCGGTATCACATGAGAGCATTTACAGTCAACATTCGATGATCAAAATTTTTCTGGCAACATTTCTGAAATATTTCGCACTGGTATTGGGAACTATACTGTTGCTAGATGAATTTTATTCGACCGAAATATTCTAAATGTTGACCTCTTAATCTGCCAGATCAGTGTTGAGGATAAATGTTGAGTGAAAAAGTGCTCGTGTGATACCGATTTTATGCTGGGTCTGTGGGTATTTCTCGTGTGTGATTTTGTGTTTAGTTTTTGTTTTGCTTTTCTGTTTGTGTGTGCCAGATACTAAAAGGCAAAATGTAGTTAACATCAGTGATTGTCAGTTCTGGAAGTGGTATATGGCTTAAAGGGAGATGGGCGTATTTATTTGCTCATTTATGTATATTTATATTATTTTATTAGTTTCTTCCCTAGACCTCCATCAAGCTTAAACAAAATCCCGCCCAAGACCCTCCTTCAGAATACATCGCTCGCCCGAGAAAAAAAAACGAATCTTAAATGACACGACAAATCTAAATATTGACTAAGAAATGGGTCGAAAAGTCTTAACATCGCCAACCTAATGGGCCGAACGTCTTATAATCTGAAATTTAATGGGGCTAAGCATGAGAAAGAAGGTGGTCCAGAAAACGGTCCATCTCCCCTTAATGATAGCAAAGGTCAACACAGTGTGGGGGTCAGCGTGAACTCGGGGTCTTCACCAAGGCTTACAGACAAAGGCTATAGCAGGACAGTCTCTTAGGATGTATGGTACTGGATTTTCGCTACGTACCCCCCCTCCCCCCTCTCTCTATCTCTCTCTCTCGCTCTCACTCTCACTCTCTCTCTCTCTCTCGCTCTCACTTTCGCTCTCACTCTCACTCTCTCTCTCTCTCTCTCTCTCTCACTGTGTTAATCTAGTTCTCCGGGCGTGTGTGTGTGTACTACTGATGATAACACATACGACCCGCCGCGCAGTAAGGAGGAAGAACAGCTCCGACCCGCCACCCGTCCAATAACTCACACCCTAGTAAATCCAGGGCGTGATGAAGCAAGCCAGTCGTAGAGAGAGAGAAAGAGAGAAAGAGAGAGAGAGAGAGAGGGGGGGGGGTATATACTGTAGTATTTTACAAGGTTTTGGTACATCACTAATTATAGGGTTATCGGGATGTTCTTACTCTAGTTGTACTTACTCTAGTTTTTTTGCGGGAGTGAGCATGCTCGTTATTTCCCGCCTCCTATATGTGTAGGTGTTATATGTATCGTTGGAATGGCTGTAGATGTGTGTGTAGTCTGTATTTTTAGCCAATTGGCGACATCGGAAGCGAAGGCTTAGGGTGGATCTGTATGGTACCATTCTCACTATAGACGGTACCGTCTCGCCCGAAGGCTTAGGTAGCCATCAGCTTAGGTGAACCATATGATACCCATCTCGCCTTGTGCCATTTTTGCCAACCCCAGATGGGACGTCACAACGTCGTCCACTTATTCCAGGTACCTATTTACAGCTAGGTGAACTGAGGCTAACACATGAAAGGAGACAAGCCAAATTTGTCTCCACCCGGCCGGGGATTGAACCCCCGACCCCTCGTGTGTGAGACGAGAACTCTACCTACTAGGCTACGGGCTGTGTGTGTGTGTGTGTGTGTTCGAAAGAGAGAGAGAGAGAGAGAGAGAGCGAGCGAGCGCTAGAGCCATATAGGGAGAGGAAATGGGAGAGGGAGAGAGAAAGAAAGCGAGCAAAACAAAGAGTTGAGGGGGGGGGGGGGATTGAAACTCTATATACCCAGATTAATTTAATGTATTCACCCCATTAATTAACACTACCTTATCCATCCTACACTATCAGGTGAAGGTAGGTCCCCTTCACCCATTGGTAACAGGTCATTTAACACCATTTTTAAGGGGAGGATTTTAGTTTCTTCCGTAGACCCCCATCAAGCTTAATAAATTACTCCTCTGCGAGATGAATTTGTATATTTTCCTTCTACAGAACGGGCAACACAAATCGACACCTTAATGGTATCAAAGGTATTAATATTGACAAAGAAATAGAACATAAGGTCTTAATATCTCGAAAATAGTGGGGCAAAGCATGAGGGAGAAGGGTACAGAAAAAATATAGAAAAAATAGTCTCCCCTTAAGTTGTTTGAGGGAGTTTAAAATACCCTACATTTAGGAGATTTTAGGTTATGTTATGTTATGTCATATACAGCGTAGGATATGTTAAGTTTGGCTAATCTAGGTTACAGTATATTTATGTAAAAGGAAAATAAATATGTAATGTTTAGTGTGTTAGATTAACTTATGGTGGGATGTTCGAATTTATTTCCTTATTTATATATATATTTATATAATGTATTTATTTTCCTCCATAGACCTCCATAAAGCTTAAAACAAAACTCTTCTTGAAGATACATTTGTACATTTTTCGGTACAAAAACGTCCCGGCCGAAAGCCGATTTCTTTTAAATTACAGGCTCGCTATAGCTCGCCAGGAAAAAATCAAAACCTAAATTACACGAAAAGTCTTGATATTGACAAATAAAAGGGGCGAAAGGTCAAAACATCTCCAAACGAATGGGCTGAACGTCTTAAAATCTGAAAACTAAAGGGGCTAAGCATGAGGAAGAAGGTTGTCCAGAACAAAACTATCATCTCCCCTTTATTAAGAGGTGTTTCGTCTGCTCCTCAGACCTCCATCAAGCCCATGACCATATACTCAAAAAGTGTGTGGGGCAAATAAATGTTGCAGGGGGACTCAAATTGATTCTTGCTGAGACGTTGCTTCACTCTGTGTGATGGCTTGATGTGGCAGTGTTGTGGTAGGTCTTTCCATTTTTGTTCTTAAACAATTCTCTTTACCTTCTTAGCGCTGTTAATGGATGAAATAACATAAATAATGACGTTAGTGTTAGAAATGGCGAAGCTAGTCCGTGTATTCTCTGAAAATAACACTCATTCCCATAGTATTATTGAGGTATCAGGCGCTGCGAAAAATAAATTTTTATTTTTCAAGAATGCCACCCTTTATTGTAAACTCCAAGGTGTCTAATGGCGGCCCACTGGCATCGAATGTTGTTGTTATTCTAACATAGAAACGGCTGCATATTGTTCTGAGTTATAACTACTTTATAACCATTTGGCGTAAATAATTTACGCCAATGGTCATTAGCATATCATAATAAGCATATGTAGCATTTGTGTGAGTAAATAAATAAATAAGCACTACAATACTATATATGATAATTACAACATTACTTTTGTGATATGTAGGAGAGTGGGGCATCAGGAACATTTGTCGGCCAGAGTGGACAGAAGGGTGCTGAGCTGGTATGGTCATGTTGAACGAATGAAATATGAAAGGCTTACAAAGAGAATATGTGCGTCAGATTCAAGGGGAGATAGAAGGGCAGGATGACCCCCGTTGAGATGGAGAGACTGTGTAAGACAAGCTTTGGATGATAGAGGTATGACTAAAGATCAGGCGGGGGAAGTGGTAATAAACAGGAATGAATGGAGAATGCTTGTGAATAGATGAGTGTGAATGTGGTCGTTTGGGAGAGAGGGTCATGCGCCAGTTGGACTATATAGTAGTTCCTCAGGCGCCTGGCTCGGGGAGCCAGTGGTAATGAAGGGTGCGCCTGGAAGCATGGTGGGCGGGCTTGTGGTGGTGAAGCTTCGCTGCGGGTCTGCCTGCGGAAATTGGCGCCTCTCCGGGGGATCTGGGACCTGGGAATCTTTTGTTGGGGACCCCAAATGGGCCTGGGTCTCTGGGTATTTCTCCTTGGCGACCTAGATGTGTGTGAGATTTTTATATTTTGTATTGTTTTGTTTTTCTGATGAGTTGTGATGTCCATGTTCGAGCTCTGGGGAAGGTGCCAGAGTATATACAATATTATACATACATACATACATAATGTACATACATACATACATACTTTTGCGATTAATTTGATTGTTGATAAAGTATATATTTCATTTTTCACAGAAGGTTAGGCAGTGAAAATATGTGGTGAATTACAAGAAAAGTAAGGTCTTGGAATGCCTGACCTACCTCTGATAACCGAATGCTCTTCCATTTCCGACAACCTCCGATATATCTGCCTTCCGGGAGTTACAATAATAAGGTCGACGAATTCCACTGACTTGAGCTGCCTCTGAATGTTGCCGTATACAAAAATTACACCAAAACCCGATCAATACCGTAGTTTCAGAAGCCAAGAATTTTCAAGAATAACATCAGAAATTGCATTCCATCTTGCGACAGAGGAGGGAAGGAGAATTAAACGGAGCAGACCAGGAAAATATCTGTGGTTAGCGAGGCGGGCTGTGAAGAACAAAGGCTGCGGCCAAATGTGAAAACTTGTGTGGCAAAACTCGGGCTGGTTTACTGCGGGAGTTGAGCTAATACTGTCTATTATGGACGCCATGTTGTTTACCTAGTGTTTTCGTTCCGTTTGGTTTGGTTTCGTTTCTTGTAAGCTGGCCACTTTCGTATACGCACTATGGTCCATTCATTATAATTTTGCCAGAAATCTTGACCACTAACCTGTATAACTAATTTTTTTTTTTTCCGGCAAAAATATTGCTAATCAAAATTGCCGTGACAATCGCTCAGGTGATATCGCCTTAACAGACTAAAATTATTTGTGTGCAAGTAGTTTCGATGATAATCACCACCTTCTGCGAAAAGAAGGAGAGCCACTAAAATGGAAAGTTAGAAATAGAGGATAGTTGAATGGAGTTTGTCCGCGGGCCTGGGTATGGTCGCACTAATAAGTCACGGCTCAGCTGTTCTTACGTTTGGCTTGCTCTGTGCTGAAATAATGTCAGCCAGATGTTGAATAGGGTGGGTAAGTGTAGGAATAGGTTTGTTTATCACCCTCGAAATTAATAAATTAAGTGTAAATATTGCTGAAACCAATGATGGATCAAAATATACTTGGTGCCGTGACATCACTTATTAGCGCGACTGTACAAATCAATACTACATATAGGTAGGGTGTTTACCTACAAAGGAGTACAAACTGCAACAGACCTATTAGTCCTTATGGGGCAGTTTGGATATCTAAACTACTAATCTACTGACTACGAGGTAGAGTAAGGATAGCAAAGAAGAAGGCTTCTCCCCACCCACCACTCCCTCCAGCTAATGCTGGCATGGAAACAGTTGGACAAAATACCATGCAGTATGGACAAACTGACATGGAATTTCGGATAGGAGACATTCCTACAAAACAGCTTTCTTAATGTTGTAGAGATATTGTTTGTCGATATAATTACTACGTTGCCCTGTACCCGAAACATCCCTGAACCAAAGAACCGTGCTGAGTTGTAAATTAGTCATGGTGGCAAGTCTAATAAACCATCAACGTGTATGAAGGCATAGCCCTCCATGAAACTATCATCTGGTTCTTCAAAAGAGAACTAGGGTTTCTTCCTTATTGTACGTCCTAGTGTGAGGTTGCTATGCAGGGGACCCGGGTTCAAATCCCCACAAGGATAGAAAATCATGATTCAATTGGTTTGATGTATTTATAAATGTACTTCGACCGTATTATAGATATTAATTCTGCTAAATATCAATGTCTATACCTCTAACTTCCATATAGCCTGATACTCGCAAGTGATCAATCACCTTGCCTATGAAGTTCCCTTAAGGCAGTGTGTAATGGATCACGTCCGGGTGACTAATAGGTTACTGTAACACTTGCCCCTTACCTAGGAAATAAATCTATATGTTGATAGTGTCGTTACTTTAGATCAAAAATAGACAAATATCCCTTGTGAAATTAAGACAACAAAAGTCCCAGAACATGCTATACATTTATATCTATACTGACTCGATGCAGTAATATATATTGAAAAGAAAATTGCAGTTCCCAGCTTGCGGGATATTAGAGTACACGGATTTATTGCAATGGTAGGTATATATTGATAATAATTATATTCTTAAAGTTAGCAAGAATTAAAGAAACAAACATTCCTACTAAAAATGGTTTTATTGAATAGCGACACTGAAATTGCATTAATCAAAGAGACAATTTCATTCACACACTCAGCCACTCAATCTAACCCACTTATCTAATCCACTTACCTAAATACAATTTCCCAGTATTATAACTACCCCTAAGATTACCCCAAATCATTATACTGATTTCTGCTAGTCATACGAAATCTCACATCATCCAACCTTTTAGTCTACTGTGACACTGATAACGTCTAGCCCAGCAAATGACCGCATGATCGAATAGGCACGAGATTTTCCCACACTCACAGTACCCGTCAATCACACTTATCACTCTCTCTCTCTACACTCTCACCTCCTCACCTCACACACGTGACTCGCTAGACTAATGAGAGTTGCCTAAACAAAGGGTCTCAAAAAGGGCAGTACGACAGGACCTAGGGAGTCAAGCCGACAATCCTCTAGCGGTAGCCATTACCCTCTGTGGGGTTGAGATGCAACGGCGTCACTCACCAACACACACCACACACACGTGCCTCGCTAGACTAATGAGAGTTGTCTAATTAAAGAGTCTCAAAAAGGCAGTACGACAAGCCCTTCAAGCCGACAATCCTCTAGCGGTAGCCATCACCCTCTGTGGGGTTGAGATGCTACGGCGTCACTCACCAACACATGCCACACACACGTGACTCGCTAGACTAATGAGAGTTGTCTAATTAAAGAGTCTCAAAAAGGCAGTACGACAAGCCCTTCAAGCCGACAATCCTCTAGCGGTAGCCATCACCCTCTGTGGGGTTGAGATGCAACGGCGTCACTCACCAACACATGCCACACACACGTGACTCGCTAGACTAATGAGAGTTGTCTAATTAAAGAGTCTCAAAAAGGCAGTATGACAAGCCCTTCAAGCCGACAATCCTCTAGCGGTAGCCATCACCCTCTGTGGGGTTGAGATGCTACGGCGTCACTCACCAACACACGCCACACACACGTGACTCGCTAGACTAATGAGAGTTGTCTAATTAAAGAGTCTCAAAAAGGCAGTACGACAAGCCCTTCAAGCCGACAATCATCTAGCGGTAGCCATCACCCTCTGTGGGGTTGAGATGCAACGGCGTCACTCACCAACACATGCCACACACACGTGACTCGCTAGACTAATGAGAGTTGTCTAATTAAAGAGTCTCAAAAAGGCAGTATGACAAGCCCTTCAAGCCGACAATCCTCTAGCGGTAGCCATCACCCTCTGTGGGGTTGAGATGCTACGGCGTCACTCACCAACACACGCCACACACACGTGACTCGCTAGACTAATGAGAGTTGTCTAATTAAAGAGTCTCAAAAAGGCAGTACGACAAGCCCTTCAAGCCGACAATCATCTAGCGGTAGCCATCACCCTCTGTGGGGTTGAGATGCTACGGCGTCACTCACCCACACCCGCACACACACACGTGCACACCCAACACTCACCCCTGGCCACGTGCATAGCTAAACAGTGAGATATCGCCGCAGGGGAACTACGTCGCCCTGGGCATCCCTATAGCCTTTAGCAAGCCCTCTGTGGGGTCATGCTTACACCTGCCATTCCCGGCCATAGCATGAGCTAATTCGGTCGGCGTCACAACCTTGGCCATGTGTACGGTCTGGCACAGTCTTGGTGACTGCACACAAACACACCACCACACATCACGCACACCACCGCACATCCCGCCGAATTCAGACATACGTTGACACTTGTCTAACTGAATTGGACTCACCTGATTATGGTAGGATTTAGGGCACGAGGTACCCTCGCAGACCCGCCGACCCATTCATCGCGTGCACAACAAAAAGTGACTGGTTTCGTTGGGGTCGGGCAGGTGAGAAGGACTATCCTGGGCATCCCTGCCCCCTTTATCACCTCGGTCCCCCTCCCCCAAATTCATTTTGAATTTGGATTCAATAGGAAGCCTGGACACTACCTTGACCCCGCCTGCGAGCGCGAACGCACACACACACACACACACACACACACACACACGCGAGGCGCCTAGCGGTACACACTACACAAGCCTACAAGAAAAACGCACACACGCACACATGTACGCCGACGGTCAGCCTACCCCGCGCACCTCTCACTCCTCCTTTCTTTCACTACAGCTGTTCCCACCTCCTCAATTTTTCACGCGCTCGAGAAATATACCTAACTCCTACATGTATATAATCACAGTCACGGTCGGACCCGTGACATTCCCCCCTACTAACATTGATTTTGCTCTGCTAAAATCACTCAGGTGTCATTCAGGGTGTCTTCCATACTGTAGTGTGAGTGTAACATGTCGCTGGTGCATTAAATGATCACCCTTGAGTGGAAAAAGCCCTCTGCATTTACGTTAAAATGTCTACTGAAAGGGGAAAACTCCTGAGGTTTCATTCACGGCCAGCGACATAATCCTGGTGGTAATTAACCCACTTATTTTTGCAGTGAAAGCTAGTGGCTTTGCCCACTCATTTACAATGAACACACAATTAAGCTCAGCTAATGTTATGTAAAAAGAGATGTTGTGAGCCACGGTTTAAAATGGGTATGTGAGAGTAGTTGAACAGTGTAAACAAAAAATCGGCTTAACTCTAGGGACAGCTGGGTATAAAAAAGATTCTTCGACTTGATGGGGGATCCTTGGAAGTAGCTTCTTGAGGGCCAGGATACCTGCTGTGGGTTCTCCAATCTCCTGTTACGATCCAGGTTCTCAAAGACACAGGGCTCTTCAACATTGGACTAGATAATGGCAAAACGCAACAACGGTAACACTAGATCCAACCCCTGCCTTAAACACTGGAAAACAAAACACCATTACCGCCCTGAGTCGTGCCTGGACAACGAGGTATCCTATGACTCGGTAACTGGTGCACACACACTAGGCTGACGCTCGATGAAACAGCCTATTCTCAAACAGTAAAAGATTACTCGATTAGGTTACACAAAGAAAAGATAGTTAACGTGATTAATTAACGTTACGGTAGATACTCAAATAACTGGCACTCCTGTATTAAAGAAAGTGCAATGCTAGTCCTGCAACATCAACTGGAAACTTCTGAAATAAGTCTGATGCTGGGAAGATGTTCGTAAAGAATCTTGAACAATTATAATGCAGAATACGGGTCACAATAAATACTAGGACATATAGTAATAATAGGCAGGCGAATAATAAAGACTGCGCAAAGGTAGTAATGCTCGACAACTAAAGAAATGCTTCGTGACACAACGCAACAGCCTACTAGGGTTGTGCAACACAACAACAACCTCGGCTCAAAAGTGCAGTGAATAATAATGTGGCATACATATAATAATGGGGGCTTATCTCTAACCAGTGTCTGCTCAGTTAATAAAGTCTAGCTGGGGTATCAAGGCAGGCAACAATGGGTGAGCATGCGGCTCGTAGCCTAACGTTGTCCGAAGGTGGTATAATGAAGATTACGTTATATGACGGGGATGCTCTCTTGATAAATCTAGGTCTCTAGTACCTAGTTCTATCCTGGCGATCCCTCAGAAGTCAACACAAAGAGGCAGCACTATGTTGTGAGAGACAGGCTATGGCCCTCTCACACCACAGCGCTGAGCTCGCAAAGTAAACCCACCCGAAGACAACTTAGGCTCCCACAGTACCTGTCGACGTCGTGCAGGGCTTAGCTAACACTGCACACATCGGAGACAACGACACAGTAACCTTACCCCTAGTCTAGCTTTAGATAACCAAGCAGAATCACTCAACACATTGCCAGGGAGACATATACCGGTCTACAACCTTCCCGAGAGAGGACACATACGGAAAAGTCCGTCTCTCTAACCTCAATAAAGCATAATACCTCCTTAACCTAATACATGGAAATATCTGAGAGCTTCGCGTACAATACGACTGGTCGACGGTGAACGTCTATGCTGAAACCAGAAGGGATGTTGAGTTTAATAAAGATTAGAGAATGAGAAAGGAGAAGTCGAGAGAGAGAAATCGTATGCAAAGTGGCGAGTATGGGGGACAGAATTGCAAAGGATGTAGGCGATACGCGTGTCAGGCAAGCTCTGAGCTGGTAAAGAACACGAGGCCGCGATGGGAAGGGACTAGTTGACCACCCGGCCGCCAACGCCGTCAGCGCCCAAGCGAGCCGCGTCATAGCTCACCCCGCTGCCAGGTGTACTCCCTCACCCTCTCTCGCTCGCCTCCCACACAAGCAACATTTATATTATAGCGAATATAAAATATAAGGCGCGGTCACAGACCAAAACAAAGACCATTTCTAGACTGTCTGTGGCAACACGACACTAATTAAATAAAGCAGATCATTCTAGGACAACTGTAGCCCATCCCCCCATCCTGGCGAGCGCTAGCGAGCTGCAATGCCCCACGCAACCATTCTGCTAACGCCGGGAGGCGTCACACCCTCCCCAAGATATGGGACACTCAACCATGAGCCCATATCTGAACAGGCTGAATGTCGCTAGAATCTGCCACTCCTAACCACTCTGCCACTCATGGAATGCAAGCTCAGTCTCCTCAAAAAAAAATACAACAACATTTATATATAAAAAAAATCTTATCACCCTTCCCAAATATAATACATTAATTCATAACATTGTGCTCCCAGAGCGAGCTTTAAGAAGCACAGCCTACTGAGGGAAAATCATCTGCACTCAGTACTCAGCTACAATATTATCTTAAAATTAATTTTCAAAAAGAAAGAGTTTTTATTGAATTTTTCATATTTTATTTTAATGTTGTTTTTGGCGGCTACTATAGATGTAGCCTAATTTTCTTCTAATCAAAGCCAACAACTCCTGCCCTGCGACCCTACGCTGATGCTACACACGTGAGCCAACAAGCACCAGCGCAAAAATACACCGCGAGCCAAGACAGGAGGCTATACCAACATACTGTGGTAGCCTACCCCGGATCCTCCAGCCGCGACAAACAGTCCGCAATCACATTCTCACAACCGGCAATATGGCGAATGTCTAAGTTGTACTCTTGCAACATGAGCGACCATCTGGTCAGCCTCATATTCCGGTTGTGGAATTGATTGAGGAATTTAAGCGGGTGGTGGTCGGTATACACTACCACGACTGGCCCATAGGCAGGAACATAGACCTCAAAGTGTCTGAGCGCTAACACGATTACCAGCAGTTCCTTTTCAACAACCGAATAGTTTTTCTGTGCTGAATTAAATTTCTTTGAAAAGAAACTGACTGGATGCTCAAGACCTTCCTCGTCTGTCTGCAAAAGTACGGCACCAGCCCCTACTCCGCTGGCATCAGTCGCCAACTGAAATGGTCGTTTAAAGTCCGGGGCCCTGAGGATAGGGTGAGTGCATAAAAGGTGTTTAACTACTCGAAACGCCTACTCACACTCAGGTGCCCAGCGGAACTTTTTATCTTTGGCTAGTAGATCTGTCAAAGGAGCTAACACAGTAGAATAACCTCTTACAAAGCGGCGGTAATACCCAATCATGCCCAAAAATCTCATGATCTGCCGCTTGGTGGTCGGCCTGGGGAACAAGTCGATAGCCTGTATCTTCTGTTGGGGCGGGCTCACCTGCCCTAACCCAACCACAAACCCCAGATACTGCACCGTGGCTTGCACAAAGTCACACTTGCCCAGATTAACCACCAAGCCTGCTTTACTAAGTTGACTAAATAAGGCTTCTATGTGCTCACAGTGACTTTGGAAATCGTTGTCATAAATGATCACGTCATCAAGGTAGACAGTACAGTTTGGGATGTCTGCTACGATGTCGTTCATTAAGCTCTGGAAAGTGGCCGGTGCATTTTTCAGACCATATGGCATCACGTTGCAACGGTAAGTACTGCCATCCACCACAAACCCGCACACCTCTTTAGCCCGCTCAGACAGTGGTACTTGCCAGTAGCCTTTGACGAGGTCTACCTTGGTCAAGTACCTTGCTTTCCCGATCTTATCCACACTGTCATCCACCCGGGGAAGAGGATATGCATTGGTGGGGGTCAACCCGTTCAACCGCCTAAAGTCAATGCAGAACCGAACTTTTCCATCAGGTTTGGGCTACAGAGTGACAGGAGAAGTCCACCATACTGCCCCCTTCTCGATCAAGCCTCTCGCCAGCATATACTCCAGCTCATCCCTGAGCGCTGGGAGTTTAATGGGTGGCACCCGATAAGGTATCGACTTGAAGGGGGGGTGCTCTCCTACATCGACGTCATGCACCGCTTGAGTAGTGAGGCCTGAGTGCTCGGCAAATACAGTGGGGTATTAATCGAACAGGCGCTGCACTGCCACCTGCTGTTCCTCCGGCAGGTGCGCCAGAGCATCATGCGCACATTGGCTCGAATTCCCCGCCCACTGATCAGCCAAGACATGACAATCCCAGTTATCATCCACCTGGTCATTGCTGCCCCCCTCTCCTTCTCCACCATGACCGCAGCAGGTCAACACAGGGACAGCTAGTGACTCAGGTGGGTGCCTCACATACTCCTTCAACAAACTAATGTGGCATAGTTCGTTACGCTTCTTCCGGTCTGGAGTGGCAACGAGGTAATCTAGATCGGAGATCTTTGACACCACCCGATAAGGCCCAGCGTGCTTGGCAGCCAGAGGATGACCTGACAAAGGCAACAGGACCAACACCTCTTGACCTACCTGAAACTCCCGGAGTTTCGCCTTAGTATCGTACCTGTCCTTCATACGGGCCTGCGAACTCACCAAATTACGCCCGGCCAGCTCCAGACTTCTAAGCATTCTCTCTCTGCTCTCGAGGACGTATCTCAACATAGAACATGGCTTAGCGGTACCCTCCCAAATCTCCTTCACCATGGAGAGGGCCCCTCACCTGATGCCCGAAAACAAGCTCATTCGGACTGAAACCGAGACTCTCTCCAGGTACTTCTCTTGCCGCGAACAAAACATGCGGCAGACCAAGGTCCCAATCCTTTCCGTTCTCTGCGCAATAACATCGAAGCATGCTTTTCAGCGTGGCGTGCCACCTCTCCAACACCCCTTGACTCTCCGGGTGATACGCAGAAGAGACGACAGTGCTGATGTCATGCTGAATCATAGTTTGTTTGAACAGATTAGAGGTAAAATTAGAACCTTGGTCCGATTGCACCTCTTGCGGGTAACCATACCGCGAGCAATACAAGAGCAGGTTCCGGACAACAGTTTTTTGCTGCCATTTCTCATTGGATATGCATCAGGATAACGAGTGGCCACATCCATGATAGTTAATAGAAATTTATTACCGGCACTAGTAGGGGTTAGGGGTCCGACCATATCAATGATGACCTTACTGAAGGGCGGTCCACTGACAGAAAGGGGGTGCAACGGGACTCTCGGAATTGTTTGGTTAGGTTTTCCAACCCTCTGGCACGTATGACACCTTGCTATCCAGGTTACCACCTGCCCCTTCAACCCCGGCCACCAAAACAATTTTTCTAAAGCCGCCACCGTTTTTCTCACCCCTAGATGTCCTGCCAGTGGTATGTCATGCGCCAACCTCAGTAGGCTATCCCTGCACTCCCGTGGCACCACCAACTGGTCCACTACTCCGGACCCCTCTTGCCAACTACATTTAGGGTCTTGAAAACGCCTATAGAGGATGCCTTCTAAATAAAAAAAATCTCCTGGCTGTGCATCGCCGTCCTCGTCGAGCTCTACAGCTCCATTAGCACACGTTTGGAGCTCAGGGTCCTCTAGTTGCAACCGACGTATATCTGAGGGTGCCAAGCGATCTAACTGCTCCCGGAGCAATGCATGACCTTCCCCGATACTGGGCGGCTCCCTCTGTCTCTCTCGATGTACATAACGTTGCTGTCGTGGAGACTCGTCATGCCCAGCCTCGTCACTCTCGATGACAGGCCCAGGGGCTACTCCAGAATTAAGTAATGGTGCTAATACTGAATCACCCAGGAGAGCCGCCGAGTCAAAACTCTTAAAACCAACTCCAGCTTTAGCCTCCTCCTGTTGATCGTTCCTCCGCTGGTCTGAAGACGGAGGACTAGGCTGTGACACTTTAGCTGCCCGAGCTCGGGTGACAACACACGCCATGGGTTGTGTCTGGCACCGCTCGACCCACTCTTGCTCTTCTCTACTCACCGCGGCCGGCCTCTCGGCAACGACTAAGGGTAGAACCTCAGAAGCGGGCATTGCAAAGTCGTTGCCGAGAAGAAGGTCGACGCCCTCCACTGGCAGTTTCTCCACAATCCCGACATCCAATTCACGTGCCACACCATCCACCTCCAACTCCAACCGCACCAGCGGGTATGACCGAGTTGCATTAATACCCTGCACCACCACCACCCGAGCCGCGTTTATAGGGTAGCCAGTCAAGTTTTTCATCAGAGTCTGGGAAGCACCTGTATCACGCAAGACCTCTACTCCATGCTTGCGCCCCGCCCACATCACGCAACCCCGCCCTCTATGGTCGCAAAAAACATCCTGAGCAGGGTTTGAGCCTCCCAGGTGCTTCTGCATTGGCTGTGCCTCAGCCTCTGACGAACTGCCCCGGGCAAACTCAGATGACTTCGGAGACACAGCAATGTTGCAGGCCAAAGACACAGCTGCTGTAGGTGGTTTGCTAGGACAGACTCTTGCAAAGTGCCCCTTTTTATGACAATGATAACACTCCAACTCCCCTTTGGGCTTCCCTTGGTACTGGGAAAGGCCCGGCCCCTTCTTAAATGGGACGGTGCTAGTCTTGTGGTCAGTCTTGGTATCATGGCTCTTGTACTTGTTTGCATAAGGTATATCACTAACTCGGGGGGGTGGGGCGTCACGCCCCTTGTTACCTGCCTCACTACACTGGGCAGACCCGCACCCACGAATTAGTGATAGCCGGAGGTCAGCCATCTCAGCTGCCTCCTGTAGAGTTTTTGGTTTCTTTTCTTTAAGGTTTAACGTCAGGTCGCTGCCCGTGCATTTGAAAAACTGCTCTAAAAGCACCAACTGTTTAATGTCGTCAAACGTAATAGCTTTCTCCGACCTCAGCCAATTCCCGAAAGCATCGGACAGCTCCCGGGCATGTTCCAAAAAGGTGCTCTCCCGACCCTTGGTAACACCCCGGAACTTCAACCTGTACGTCTCTGGTTGTAGTTCGTATGCTCTCAGGACAGCCTCCTTGAGTTCCTCATAGATAATACAAGACTCTATAGGCAACGCATCGTAGGCTTTAAGACCCTTGCCTATTAATCTAGAGGATACAAGTGCTGCCCATTTATTCTCTGGCCACTGGTGTTCCTGGCACTTCTTCTCAAAGCGTGTGAAAAATTCTGTTACACCACTCTCATCAAACACCGGAACCAGTTTCAATAAGTGCGAGAGAGATTGATCATGAGCACGGTTACCAGCCCCAAGTCGCTGTCCCGTTGCCTCTACCCGCGACTTCTCTACGTCCCTGTCGGCACAGTACCTAGTCGACTCTAAATCAGCTTGGATTTTTGCTAGCTCTATGTGCTGAGACTGCTGACTGATAGTTTTTCTCTCTTCTATCTTGGCTAATTCTATTTGCTGCTGGATCTTAGCTAATTCGAGCTGAAGCAATAATTCTGGAGTTAACCCTTGAAGAGGTGAAGGTGCTACAATGTTTGAAATTACTGGTGGTCCCCCCAGGGGTAACCCACCCTGCCAGTCACCACCCAACTGCGGAAGCGTACCAGGGGTCGGCAAACTACTGGGATGGCTGGGAGTCGAGTGTAGGGGAAGCATGGCCGAAGGGCTCTGAGCACTCAACCCATCTCGCTCACCAGTCACCCTGCCCAGTACACACGTTATCAAGTTATCCTTGGTCATGCTGCTAGTAACCGCATGACCGATAGCTGTGGCCAGGCATTGAAGACCGTACCGATCCATACCCTCCAACCGCTCGGCAGTAACAGGCCATTGCAAAAATATCCTAGCATCCTCCTCACAGTTCACCCGATTAACCCTTTCATCATGCTGCTGTTCCTCAGTTTCGACATTACGTACTGTGTCTCCATTCTCCTCTGACCCGGTATAAGACATGATGCTCACAAAAATTTCTCACCACAATATTCAGAAAAGAAGTACCCCAAACTCTTATGTAGCACTATTCACTTGCCAAAATGTCTGAAGACTCTCAAGTGCTATACTACTTTGCCAAAAAAAAATTAACGTGCCCACTATATTCCTCAATAAAACAAATGACCACAACAATCCTGCAATTATCTCTTAGTTCACAAGATCCTGAGCTAGGTCGCCATTTGTTACGATCCAGGTTCTCAAAGACACAGGGCTCTTCAACATTGGACTAGATAATGGCAAAACGCAACAACGGTAACACTAGATCCAACCCCTGCCTTAAACACTGGAAAAAAACAAAACCATTACCGCCCTGAGTCGTGCCTGGACAACGAGGTATCCTATGACTCGGTAACTGGTGCACACACACTAGGCTGACGCTCGATGAAACAGCCTATTCTCAAACAGTAAAAGATTACTCGATTAGGTTACACAAAGATAAGATAGTTAACGTGATTAATTAACGTTACGGTAGATACTCAAATAACTGGCACTCCTGTATTAAAGAAAGTGCAATGCTAGTCCTGCAACATCAACTGGAAACTTCTGAAATAAGTCTGATGCTGGGAAGATGTTCGTAAAGAATCTTGAACAATTATAATGCAGAATACGGGTCACAATAAAAACTAGGACATATAGTAATAATAGGCAGGCGAATAATAAAGACTGCGCAAAGGTTATAATGCTCGACAACTAAAGAAATGCTTCGTGACACAACGCAACAGCCTACTAGGGTTGTGCTACTCAACAACAACCTCGGCTCAAAAGTGCAGTGAATAATAATGTTGCATACATATAATAATGGGGGCTTATCTCTAACCAGTGTCTGCTCAGTTAATAAAGTCTAGCTGGGGTATCAAGGCAGGGCAACAATGGGTGAGCATGCGGCTCGTAGCCTAACGTTGTCCGAAGGTGGTATAATGAAGATTACGTTATATGACGGGGATGCTCTCTTGATAAATCTAGGTCTCTAGTACCTAGTTCTATCCTGGCGATCCCTCAGAAGTCAACACAAAGAGGCAGCACTATGTTGTGAGAGACAGGCTATGGCCCTCTCACACCACAGCGCTGAGCTCGCAAAGTAAACCCACCCGAAGAAAACTTAGGCTCCCACAGTACCTGTCGATGTCGTGCAGGGCTTAGCTAACACTGCACACATCGGAGACAACGACACAGTAACCTTACCCCTAGTCTAGCTTTAGATAACCAAGCAGAATCACTCAACACCTTGCCAGGGAGACATATACCGGTCTACAACCTTCCCAAGAGAGGACACATACGGAAAAGTCCGTCTCTCTAACCTCAATAAAGCATAATACCTCCTTAACCTAATACATGGAAATATCTGAGAGCTTCGCGTACAATACGACTGGTCGACGGTGAACGTCTATGCTGAAACCAGAAGGGATGTTGAGTTTAATAAAGATTAGAGAATGAGAAAGGAGAAGTCGAGAGAGAGAAATAGTATGCAAAGTGGCGAGTATGGGGGACAGAATTGCAAAGGATGTAGGCGATACGCGTGTCAGGCAAGCTCTGAGCTGGTAAAGAACACGAGGCCGCGATGGGAAGGGACTAGTTGACCACCCGGCCGCCAACGCCGTCAGCGCCCAAGCGAGCCGCGTCATAGCTCACCCCGCTGCCAGGTGTACTCCCTCACCCTCTCTCGCTCGCCTCCCACACAAGCAACATTTATATTATAGCGAATATAAAATATAAGGCGCGGTCACAGACCAAAACAAAGACCATTTCTAGACTGTCTGTGGCAACACGACACTAATTAAATAAAGCAGATCATTCTAGGACAACTGTAGCCCATCCCCCCATCCTGGCGAGCGCTAGCGAGCTGCAATGCCCCACGCAACCATTCTGCTAACGCCGGGAGGCGTCACACTCCCGACGCACGCCTGGCTGACTCAGTACCTGTAATTAAAATTTTGGAAGCGGCAGAATAAAAGCGAACAAACAACATTTCATCCCCTCCCCTCTCGTATTCCATATCACGCTACTTATTGTTGACTCCCTCTATCATCAGTCTCTCCATTATTTAACCCGACTTACGCCCTAGACCTCATTCAACGATGGCCTTCCCAAGTTTTCACCTGATGCTGGCTAGCAATATGCCTAGTTGCTATTCACGGCCGCACCCCGACTCTCCCTGAGCCTAAGCCCCGCCGGCCTACCCTCTCCTCACTACCCCTACACTTTTCCCAAGTTTAAGCAGGATCGAGCCTCCTCTGACGCTCTCTCTGTCTCCTCTAACTTTTCCTATGGTCTTCCCTTTCTATCCCAACCCTTGCTGCTACGCACTCCCTCACTTATTTAGTATTCACCCATCCAATGCTCGTCCCTCCCTCTCCCTCTCATCCTTGACAAGGAACAACAGATGTTAAAAGAGGAATAGAACAATCAAAGAAAAAAAAAATCTCGCCTGACACACAACTGACCCATATAAAGCTGTCTAAGATTTATGATACCGGAATAAGAGAAACAACAACAACTCGGTCGGATTACAACACTTCCCTCTATCCTTAAACGATCGATCACAGCACTTGCGCGTGACGAACGAAATTAAAGGAAACTATTCACATGGCATAAATTCACAGCGACAATCACGAAAAAAAAAATCAACAGAGATCAATTATAGACAAGCAAACTCAAATTATCGGACACAATTACTTCACAAGCGAATTGTAGAACTAAATATTATGACACAATGTGGGGCACGCGAGCGATGGGAAAAGGAATTCACTTGTTTACACAAGGAGGTTCACCGACGCTCCCAGGATGTGACTTGACCACGAGGGGAAAGAAACAAATAAAAGAAAATCTCCCGCGTGGGGCTACTTTTGAATGAACACAATTATACAACAAATCCTTCATTATCCGGTACATCTACATCAGAAACTGGTCCTGTCACGGTCGCCAGTTGTAATGGATCACGTCCGGGTGACTAATAGGTTACTGTAACACTTGCCCCTTACCTAGGAAATAAATCTATATGTTGATAGTGTCGTTACTTTAGATCAAAAATAGACAAATATCCCTTGTGAAATTAAGACAACAAAAGTCCCAGAACATGCTATACATTTATATCTATACTGACTCGATGCAGTAATATATATTGAAAAGAAAATTGCAGTTCCCAGCTTGCGGGATATTAGAGTACACGGATTTATTGCAATGGTAGGTATATATTGATAATAATTATATTCTTAAAGTTAGCAAGAATTAAAGAAACACACATTCCTACTAAAAATGGTTTTATTGAATAGTGACACTGAAATTGCATTAATCAAAGAGACAATTTCATTCACACACTCAGCCACTCAATCTAATCCACTTACCTAAATACAATTTCCCAGTATTATAACTACCCCTAAGATTACCCCAAATCATTATACTGATTTCTGCTAGTCATACGAAATCTCACATCAACCAACCCTTTACTCTACTGTGACACTGATAACGTCTAGCCCAACAAATGACCGCATGATCGAATAGGCACGAGATTTTCCCACACAGTACCCGTCAATCACACTCATCACTCTCTCCACTCTCACCTCCTCACCTCACACACGTGACTCGCTAGACTAATGAGAGTTGCCTAAACAAAGGGTCTCAAAAAGGGCAGTACGACAGGACCTAGGGAGTCAAGCCGACAATCCTCTAGCGGTAGCCATCACCCTCTGTGGGGTTGAGATGCTATGACATCACTCACCAACACACGCCACACACACGTGACTCGCTAGACTAATGAGAGGTGTCTAATTAAAGAGTCTCAAAAAGGCAGTACGACAAGCCCTTCAAGCCGACAATCCTCTAGCGGTAGCCATCACCCTCTGTGGGGTTGAGATGCTATGACGTCACTCACCAACACACGCCACACACACGTGACTCGCTAGACTAATGAGAGGTGTCTAATTAAAGAGTCTCAAAAAGGCAGTACGACAAGCCCTTCAAGCCGACAATCCTCTAGCGGTAGCCATCGCCCTCTGTGGGGTTGAGATGCTACGGCGTCACTCACCCACACCCGCACACACACACGAGCACACCCAACACTCACCCCTGGCCACGTGCATAGCTAAACAGTGAGATATCGCCGCAGGGGAACTACGTCGCCCTGGGCATCCCTATAGCCTTTAGCAAGCCCTCTGTAGGGTCATGCTTACACCTGCCATTCCCGGCCATAGCATGAGCTGATTCGGTCGGCGTCAGAACTTTGGCCATGTGCACGGTCTGGCACAGTCTTGGTGACTGCACACAAACACACCACCACACATCACGCACACCACCGCACATCCCACCGAATTCAGACATACGTTGACACTTGTCTAACTGAATTGGACTCACCTGATTATGGTAGGATTTAGGGCACGAGGTACCCTCGCAGACCCGCCGACCCATTCATCGCGTGCACAACAAAAAGTGACTGGTTTCGTTGGGGTCGGGCAGGTGAGAAGGACTATCCTGGGCATCCCTGCTCCCTTTATAACCTCGGTCCCCCTCCCCCAAATTCATTTTGAATTTGGATCCAATAGGAAGCCTGGACACTACCTTGACCCCGTCTGCGAGTGCGAACGCACACACACACACACACACACACACACACACACACACACACACACACACACACACACACACACACACACACACACACACACACACACACACACACACACACACACACACACACACACACACACACACACACACGCGCGCGCGCGCGAGGCGCCTAGCGGTACACACTACACAAGCCTACAAGAAAAACACACACACGCACACATGTACGCCGACGGTCAGCCTACCCCGTGCACCTCTCACTCTTCCCTTCTTTCACTACAGCTGTTCCCACCTCCTCAATTTTTCCCGCGCTCGAGAAATATACCTAACTCCTATATGTATATAATCACAGTCACGGTCGGACCCGTGACACAGTGGTCCTTAAAGTTTTTCTGCCCCGATACCCCAAAGTTCAACTCCAAGTCAACCTGATACCCCCTCTCCAATATTAGCCTACTACTCCCGACTATCATAGTCATAGTCACCATTCAGTGCACGAAATTATTAATTTAATATTTTCCAGGATGCCTTTTTGGATACCCCCAAGAACCGGTTTTGATACCCCCTGGGGGTATTGAGGCACTACTTTAAGAACACCTGCCTTAAGGGGAGGTTTTTAGTTTGTTCCCTAGACCTCTATGAAGCTTATAATTTTACACCCTTGACCCCCTTCAAGATAAATGTTTAAATATTTCTGTAGAAAAATTTCCCGGCCAAAGGCCGATTCCGCTTCAAATACGGGCTCGCTATTTCTCGCCAGGAAAAACATCGACACCTAAATGGCACGCAAGGTCATAAAATGGACAGAAATTGGGCGAAAGATCTTATAATCGCCAAACTAATGGGGCGAACCTCTTAATATCTCAAAAGCAATGGGGCCAAACATGAGGAAGAAATGGGTCAAGACAAAATCCCTCGAGTGGAAATCTCCCATTAACACTTACAGTATTACCCGTTTATTGTACAGTAAATTATGCAGACATTTCGACCCCCTTTTGATATTACCGATGCCTGCCATGTCTGGCCAATCTACTATACCTTGTTCCAAGTAGGTCGGCCAGAAATCCTGAACCCTAACCTCTGTAACTCAGAAAGTGCTGTAAATTTCCACACCTATTCCCTGGCTGGCCCTTCCCAAATGGTAGAACTATTTGCTCGGTTACTCTAGTCGTTTGTGAGTAGTAGTAGTAGTCGTAGTAGTAGTAGTAGTAGTAGTAATCGTAGTCGTAGTCGTAGTAGTAGTAGTCATAGTTGCATGGTGTTGAATAGTAATATCTGATGCTTGTAAAATAAAATGTATGAACAATATTAAATAAAAACCAATGTAGTAGTAGTAATCCACGATGATGAGTCTGAGTGCTGACCCCGGAATAGTAAGTAGCTGAATGACTACCAAGTCGGACGCTTTGATGACTGTTCTGACCTGGTTTAGGGTCCAAAGAGGGGATGCACAGGCTGAGTGGTTTAAAAAAAAAAAAAAAAAAAAAAAAAAGTCATTGTAGTAGTCGTAGTAGTAGTAGTCGTTGTCGCTCCCTAAGCTGCCAGGCCAGACAGCCTTGTGAGTTATAGAGGTTAATGTTCAAGAGTTTTGGCCTACTTATTTGGAACAGGGTGTAGTGTATTCCACCGGAAGAATTAGCAATTGATAAAATATCTAAGATTATTTGTATTAATATTTGTATTAGTAATAATTTAATTGACAACTCTGTGGTAAAGATTCAGGAAGACAATTCTGGCTTTCGGAAATGATGCCAAGGTTAATATCCGCACCCATCAACTTGGCTGAGTACCAATCGATCTGTCTGTTCTTATGTAAGATGTTCATAACCATAAACATAGGGGCAAAAAAAAAAAAAAAAAAAAAAAAAAAAATATATATATATATATAATTATATATATATATATATATATATTGTCACTCCCAAATGAGTTTAGCCTAAATAATTTGTGAGTGAGTTACAATCACGAGGCCTATTGTGGGGGGGGGGGGACCCTGTGAGAAGCTATGTTGCTATACGCCTTTCCTCTGCTGTCTCTAGTGTGGGCAGTTGCCAAATGGTACCCTTGTATTGTTACCACGAGAGTGATTGAATAAGTATTATTATTTAGTTATTTAGCCTTGTGTGATTAATGCAGTTTATCATAAGTTCACACAATGATGACTTATAATTATTTGATTACTTTTGTTGTTAAGTGAGCACAGGCTGCCTGAGATAATTAAGTATTCTTGCGACGCCTGGAGCCCTTCCTTGCCACGCGGGAAGGCCCCTAGCTCGACTCCCGCGGGTGCACACTGCACTGGTGCAGGCGTCACTCCAGTCTCACTTCTCGCGCTGTCAGCATCACTGTTTGGTGTTGGTTAGGCTTGCTTCGTGTTTTCCCTTGAATACCGCATATTTCTTTTTGTTCTTTATTTGATTGGAGCATAGCAGGGGCTGGAGTCATATTGAGCATATTGTTTTGTTTTAACCTCTTTAGTTTAATATTGATC
Organism: Paralithodes platypus; assembly: GCA_032716605.1. Lineage (NCBI taxonomy): Eukaryota > Metazoa > Arthropoda > Malacostraca > Decapoda > Lithodidae > Paralithodes > Paralithodes platypus. Next base: position 46,085,410 of record CM064572.1, read on the forward strand.
ACTGCATGCATGCTTCTTTGGCAATCTTAGTGTATAAGCTACACTGGTTTCTTATTTCTGTTTCATTATTCTGCTGCATTGTTTTACCATTATTATATGTGCATATTATTCATGGTTGATATCACTGGGGGGATTGGGTGGCTGGACTGTTTATCTCTGTTTTTGTCAGGCCTTTGAGCACAGAGGTTGCTGGGTGTGTGCTATGGTAGGCTAAGCCTTTTTTCCACCACACAGCATCCTTTGACTCAGGTCTTATCCCACCCTTTATGGGTGGCTGCCAGCATCTAACTTCCCCAGGATATCAACCCTTGGGCCTTGTGTAGTTTTAGCAACAATACATCTGGAGCAGTCAGGGACTAGGGGTGGAGCCTGTTACTAGGTGAGGTTGTCCCCATTGTACTCGGGTGTATTGAGCTAACCCCAGATGATGTTGTAAGCGATAAGTCATTAAAGTTGTTTATCCCTTACAACACCACCGCCGTGCTGTGCTGAAGAGAGCCACTCGGTGTATTATTAGGACATAGGCTAGGGATAATAGGCTTGGCACAGGTTTATTCTACTGAATTTTCCATGGGTTTTTGCTTTGTATTGTTCTCAATTCCTAAGCGATTGGGCATGATGTAGAGTGTTCTGGGAGTCTAGTAGTGGTATGGTTAGGTAATGTTGGTGCAGTATAGAATAACCTTAGAAGTTCTCTTGCATACTATACGCACTATGGACTAGACTCGGGGACAATAAATATTTGTGTGTCTCCTTGTTACTGCTTTAATAGAGCAAAGAGGAAGATAACCATTTTCCTAGAGAACCTGCGTGTCTTGGTGTTTGAGTCAGATATTAAGAGCGTGTCTGTTGCAGGGTTGGTTTAGTGCGGTGGGCAGTGTTGGGTGCAGGTCTACAGCATCGGTGTCTTTTTGCTACTGAATTGTCTTTTTGCCAGTGCTGTGGGCTAGTCTATTTGAGCATCTGTTTACCCCCAGCCTCCCCTCGTAACAGTGGCGACCTCAGACCAGCATAGGATGATAGTATAGAGTTCTTGTGGTGTGAAGCATTATATTTGGATTGTCAGTCATTTTTCTTGTAATTGAAAGTCTACGGACATAGTACTCTTATTTCATTAACCCGTGTCCACAACTATTGCTAAGATGTCGCATGTTGATTACGTTCCTGTTCATATTGTGTAGGACGAGGTTGCTAGCAGGAGTAGCGATGAATTAAGATGTGTGTTGGAGATGCATGGTTGGAGGTGCAGTGGTATGGCTAAGGCAGAGTTAGTTCAAGAGGTGTCTAAGCTAGTTGCACAGTAGAATGGTCTTCAGGAAGCTAGTACTTGTGTCGTGGATGATGGCTACCACTCTGCTGCGGACCGGAGTGGAGCAACAACTCCAGAGCAAGGTGAGACTGTATGTAGGCAGTCTCCTACTATTACCACAGCACCTGCTACCACACCTCCACCGTCGGCAGTTAACCCTATCAGTACGGCCTTTTCATTTTCACAGGGCTATGTTCAGGCCCCTATGGCCAGTACATTTGTTTCAAGTTACCGTATGCTAGCAATCCTCAGTATCCTCCTTTTTCCCCCCCATGTGTCGTTGGCCACACCCCAGCATTTCACTGCCACTCATACAGTGGTTGCTCAGCACAATGTTCCCCCTTATGCCCAGTTTCCTCCTATAACCCCGATAGGGTCGAGAAGGAGTCCAGAGGTAGAGCTACAACTAAAGAGAATGGAGATAAAAGAGAGACAGAAAGATAGAGAGATGCAAGAGAGGATGGAGTTGAGGAAGATGGAGATAGAAAGAGAGAGAATACAGGCAGAAAAAATACAGAGAGAAGAGAGATGGAAAGATATTGAAGAGAGAGTTGCATTGAGGAAGTTGGAGATAGAGGAGAAGAGAATACAGGCCCCGAGAGAAGAAAGACAGAGGGATAGGGAGGCAGAAGAGGTGCTGTTGTATTGACGGCTGAAACTCGCGCCGGCCTTCGATGAACTCAAGGTCCCATAGTGGTTCTTGTGTTTTGAGAAGAGGGCCCACGAGTGTCAGTGGCCGAGGCAGCACTGGGCAGTGTTGGCGTCTAATGTTTTAAAAGGCAAGGCTCTTGATGCATACGATCGCCTAGAAGTGCAGGAGCTAGAGTATGATGTACAGTTGGTCAAGGATGAAAGTATACAGTTTTTCGTCTGCTATAGCCACACATGGTTTGTCATGTTGGCAGCCATGACAGCCTTTCCACTAGCCCAAACCATCCCAACACACATGGGGTTTATTATATTGATACATTAATTAATATACGGAGTGCTTCGGAAAAGCGTTTCCATAAATATCAAAAGTTAGAGAATTATTCATAAACCTTCAGGGTGACTAAATACTGTTATGGAGATAGCAAAACAAAGCTGGGGGCATACGCTGGAACAGCGCGTAGCCGCGGCGCTCGCCTCCGTTTCATTGCCCTTTGGATCACATATAATCCAGTCTTGGGGATGAAAGTGAAATATCAATATTTACCTACTTATTAATTAACAAGTATTATTAGATTCCTCTTTCTACTCATTATTTATTATGAATGTTATAATGTTAAGTGTATATCGTAATATCTTTTATAGCCACTCCATATTCGTCTACTTTAGATACACAAAAATCTAATTGCTAAACGTGGACGTAAGGAAGCCTGTGTGTTCAATAGGGTATTGACCCCGCAATTTTACTCATCTTGCGAGCGCCATTGCTTTATGAGTCAGTCCTCGAAGCATAATGAGGCTTTACTTGTGATTTTTATTTATTTATTTATTTATTATTATTATTTTTATTTTTATCAGCAGAACACCTGCAAACCAACTGCAACATTGATATCACCATACCCTACATTATTAGCCACATATTACCACGTATGAAAATGGACCTGTATTCCACTGAAATATCGTATATTTGTTTGTTTTGTTTTGTAGATGTTTAGGTGACAATCACCACGGTCGATCTGGGGATCCGCCGCTGATGAGCTCGTCCTGGAATCTTTACGACTCTGAATCTTACGATTCTGTACAGGACTGAACATGCCATTTTTATCGGCAATAGCTCAGAGAAGAGTGTTGAGAGGGGAGAAGGGTGTTGGAGAGAGAGGAAGGTGTTGGAGTGGCTTTGTTATGTGTGTTTTGTCTGTATACGTCGTCAGGATGTCCCCTGACTGGGTGCAAGCATGTGAAACATGCTAGGACGTACTACCGCACCCACTAAATGTCCGCCGTGGCAGGGATTCGATCCCGGGTCTTTCAGATTCACACGCGAGCGTGCTCACCACTTGACCACCACGGCCCAAATAGGTAGACGTTTTGATTTTCGTTTTCACTCTCGCATTTCTTGTATATCTATCAATAACATTAAGTGTTTAATATCTCCGAAGTGATATTCACGTCAAAGATTATAGAGCAATATATTTATATTTCCGTCTGACAACTACGTCCAGGAACACGTTTTTAAACACCCTGTATAAGGTGGGCGGGCTCTGAGATATGGCTGCCAGGGCTGCCAACATGACAACCTATGTGTGGCTATAGCAGACGAAAAACTGTATACTTTCATCCTTGACCAACTGTACTTAAAGAGGCTGTGTTAAAAGCCTACGAGCTGCGTCCCGAGGCTTACACGTTGGCCTTCAGGAGGGCTCGCACATGGAATGTGCCAGGTACCTGCGGGATACTCTAGCTAAGTGGCTGCATTCAGAGTCGGCTGGTACTTTTGAGGCGGCGTGTGAGGTTTGGCTGATGGATCAGTTTGCAAGCATAGTTGAAAAGGACATTGGGACAAAATTAAAGGTAAAGCGGTTTAAATCAATAAGGGAAGCAGCAGGTTGGGCTGATGACTTTGCACTAGCCCAGCGTGGCACGTGGATGGGGAGCATTGGTGACAGGAGAGACCGACCTGTGCACCAAGTAGCCACAGTATCAGTTCGCCCATCATCACCCAAAGGTACCACAAATAAGACACAACATTATACCAAGGCTGACAACCAGCAAGCTTCTACGGAAGTGAGATGTTATTTTTGCAAACAAGTGGGTCATATTAACCCGTACAGCCCCAGCGACGCGCCTGACGCGTCGGCGATGTATGTAACGCACAGCCCCAGAGACGCGCCTGGCGCGTCACCCTAATTGCGCCGACCGTAACCACAGGTGTAGCCACTCAAGAGGGCTCAGATTTGTATGGGAACTGTGTACGTATCCCACGCAACCGTGCCGATGGTTGAAAACTCTCAAAGTCCACGTGCGTGCGCGCGAGCGCGCAATAACCTGTTTTTTTGGGATAATTGCCTTCAATTTTTTACTCTTGTAAAATACGTTTTCGGGGGCTCTGTAGGACCATTTTTTAAGCTTTTTGAGCGGTTTTTCGTGGTTTTTCCTTCATTCCTAACCCCTTCGCTATTGTTTCTGGAATAAAACCATTTTTTGGGTCCATTGGGTTCTGGTGCGCAAACATTACAAAACTAGCCGGGGCTGGATGGGTTAAACCTCAGTGTGCTAAATGGAAGGCTACCCAGGAACCCAAGGCTGTCCAGTTGGTGGCGACACTAGGGGAGGTGCCTGTGAAAGGAAAGCCAGGTACTGGTGAGTTTGGGGGTGTTACGACCGGGACTCGTATAAAACAAGGGCTCTTAACCCTAGTCTAGCGGGTCCTCTGTGGCCGTTTTGGGCCTTTTCAGGCCATTCTGACTGCTATATCAACCATCAGTATGAAAGGAACTGTATTGCGCCAAAAACTAGGTGGAAATCGCTACACAATGACACCACATACAGCTACGTAGCACTCGTGGAGCACTGACAGTGTTACCTCGAAGATGGAAGTTTAGCTGATTTTGCTACCTTGCTCACTTTTAGCGAACTATTGGTTACACTGTCATCCTCCCGCGCGGTGGGGGAACTGGAGTTAGTGTGGGCCGGGAGGCCACAGATGTCGGACGTATGGATCATTACTATCCCACCCATTTTCACTCGATTTCCACCCTTTTTTCACCCGTTTTTTGCCAGTTTTTTCAACTCGACTTATGTGGTGAGCCGCTTTTTAAGGGTTAATCATTGGACTAGAAAGGCACGCAGCCACAATGGTAACACTAGATCCAACCCTCGAACTTATAATGCCGGCGCACAAAAACACCTATACCCTCCAGAGTTAAATCTGCGATAACGGGGTATCCTATAACTTGGTATAAATGCACTACTACTACAGGCTGATGATCTCTGATACAGCCTGATCACAACAACATACAATTATGTTAACCCGGGAACTGCAGGAAGACTCTTAAGAGTTCCCCCGGCGGACTGCGGGAAGACTCTTAAGAGTCAGGGGAAAAAAAATCAATTTAAAACACCGAATGTTTTTTTTTTTTTTTTTTTTATTTATTTTATTTTATTATTTTTTTTTTTGCCCCTGGGCCATGCCAAATATCACTCCTCCACCTCCCCTCCTTCCCCAGTTTCCTCCCCTCCTTCAGTTATCACCTATTTTCCCTGTTATTCCCTTTTCCTGTGGTCTATTTTCGTGCTAACATTAGCGAGTTGGTAGCAGGGCGTTGTCATCACTGTTAGCAAGTGAGTGCAAGAGAGAGAGAGAGTATCGATCGACAGTCTCTCTCCAGAGGTGGAGGAAAGTGGTGGGCTGGGAGGTTGCCTCAGCCATACATTGTGTAACTCCCGGCCTGTATCGCCGATTTTGACCATCCAAACGCTGTTTCCACTTGTTTTATTGTTGTAACAGGTTAATACCTTTATAATCAACCTATAATAGGCGCATATGGATAAGTATTAATGCTATTTATGGTAAAATAAATATTTTAGTGATGGGAACAGCTCAAATACGTCAGCACAGGAGTGTGGTGTCTCATACCCCCCATGCGCACTTCAGAGGTTAATAATGTATACAAGGAAAAGGATAGAGAGCTTAATTAAATCACTGGAATGATTTAAGGCAAACAAGAAGAAGGTATAATTAAAGTTACTCTAAACAATAATAACTGTCACTCCTATATTAAAGAAAGTGAACGAAAGTCCTAAAGCATCGAGCAGGAATCTTCTGAAGAAAGTCTGATGCTGCTTAAGATGATCGAATCGGATTTTGAACTGTTGTATAAAGCAGGAACAAGATATGGCAAATGTATGTACATACAGGGTTAACTGGCACGGGAATAATAATAACGGTGCAATAGTATAATCTCCAACAACAAAAGAAGTACTTCCTCAGGCAACATTAAAGCCTGCTCAGGTTGTGCAACTCAACAACAACCTAGGCTTACAATCAACGTGAATAAAAATGCTGCATACATAACATAAGAGTTTATATTCCCAATTGGGTGTCTGCTAGGCGAATAAAGTCTAGCTGGGATGTAGTAGGCTAGGAAACAATGGCTGAGCAAGCGGCTCGTAGCCTAGCGAGGTCCTTAAGACTGTGCGGCTAAATTACGTTAATTGACGTGGTGCTCTCTTGAGAGTTCCAGATCGCTAGTATCTGGTTCTCTCCTGGCGACCCTCTCAAAGTCAAAGCAAACGAGTTAGCACACTGTTGGGTGGCAGAGGCAAAAGCCCTCACTCACAACACAGTGCTAAACTAACAAGGTACACAGCCAGAAAGACCACCTAGGCTTCCCACGTCTCCGTTGAGATTGTACAGGTTAAACAAAACCTAGTACACATCGGAAATCACAACAACAATAGCCTCACCCCAGTCTAGCAATAAATAGCCCAGCAGACAACCAAGAAATAGGTAGGGAGACACCGTGAGTTTGTCGAACCTCTACAGACAAAAATGTTAACCCCTCCAAAATGTCTATCTAAACATGGAATATCTGAGAGCTTCAGCATATAATACGATGGCCGATGTATGAAATCGTGGAGAACCAAAGGGGAGTTATGATATTAAATAGATGGAAAGAATGAGAGGTAAGAAGTTGAGAGAGAGAGAAAGTGTTCTATAGGTAGAAGTCGGGGACAGGTAACAAGGGATATGTGAAGGGTATGCTGGTCAGGCAAGCTCTGAGCAAGGAAGGCACAAGGCAGCAGGGGAGTGCGGGGGAACTACCTCCTGACGCGGCGGGAGGGGTGGTGAGGCGGCCAGCCACTCAGAGGGCCCGGCCGTGGCATGACATCACCGAGACAACGGGGACACTACGCGACTACCCTCTCCCTCCTGCACTTACTCACTCACACTCTCTAGCTGTATCATTCAGTCCTATACATTAAATTTATAACTGATGATATAAAATATAATCCCTTGTCCAGGCGAAAACAAAGACCACTTCTATACTGCCTGTGACATGACGATTCACAAGAAAGAAAGTACAACATTGTAGATAGACTGTAGCCAAATACATTGCCCTGGCGAGTGCTAGCGAGTGGCCAAGCGAGCGGCTGAGCCCACGTGGCATTCTGCCAAGCTGCAGGCGTCACACCCCCCCCCCCAAGATATTAGACGGTCAGCCATGAGCTCCATATCTGACAAGCAGAACGCCGATAAGACTCGCCACTCCTAATCACTTCGCAATAAAGAAGGCAAAGCTCAGTTCTCATCAACAACAAAAATTACAACCCCTCCCAACACAATAGCTTAATTAATTCATACTGCTATGCTCCTAGAGCGAGATTCTACTAGCCCAGCCTTCTGAGAGAAGCACAGGTTCGACTCAGAACTTTAACTATAACATACTTAAAAAAAAAATATTAACTATTAAAGATAGAGTTTTTATAGAATTTTCATTTTTAATATGTTTTTGGCGGCTGCACTTACAGGGGCAAGCCAATTTTACTCCACTCTCAACACACACTGACTGAACGGCGAGGGTTCTCCTGCAAACAAACCCTCCCGTGACAAACAATCAGCCAAAACTTTATCAGTGCCCTTAGCATGCCACACATCCAACTTGTGTTCTGGCAGCACAACAACACCTGACACTGATAAACTGCCCAGTTCATCACAAGACTGGCACTTCTCTTCGCTCTTTCCGGCAACGGGACCTGCCAAAAGCCTTTCACTAGTTCTACCTTCGTGATAGGCGATGCAGCCCTGATACGGTCTATGGTGTCGTCAAATCTCGATAAGGTATAGGCGTCTGTCAGGGATAATGCACACACACTCTCACAATCAACACACTCATTGATCTTGCCACTTAACACAGGTTGCAAAGTTACAGGCAACGACCACTCACGACATTGCTTATCCCTCAGACCCTTGGGCAATGGATTGGTGTCTGTCAGGGATAATGCTTCCACACTCTTGCAATCACCATAAACCCGGATCTTGCCACTCAACTCCGGTTGCAAACTCACTGGCAACGACCACTCACGATATCCTTTGTCCCTCAGACCCTTTTTCCACATGTCGTCTAGCTCTGTTTTCACGACAGGCTGTTGAGCAGGATTTATACGGTAGGGAATTAAACTGAGCCTTGCACTGTCCTCAGCCTCCATGTCGGATTCTACCCTGTACATCAGGACTGGAGTAGCAACAAACATGCGGAGGCACTGCCACAGCCTAGTAAACAACTTATCTCGCAGAACATGCCTAGTGCCCTTCCACAACCCAGCCGAGACCACAGCTTCTAACCTGTAGTCTCCCTCCTTCTCCACCTTAGTCCCTAGAACAGCCAGGTCATGAGAGGGACAATCAGTACCACCTGGGCAGTCACTCCCATAGTTCATAATTACTAAGGCTTCCCCGCCGATACCGTACATGCGCACCCCCGCATTCCTTCCGACTACATATGCCTGCGCAGCATCACCGCTTTTAGCGACATTGCCAGATACAGTCGGTCTATGGTAGGGCTGTTGCATTCGACTAGAGCAGCATTGGGAGGCTATGCGACGACCGGGCACATCCACTCCACAGCCAATCTCACCAATCTGCTCAAAGTCCTCCTTTTGACCACCACCCTTGGCAGCCATGGGTCAACCTTGACCTGACAACCATGTCCAAGCCTTGTCGCCCACCTTGAACCACCGAAACAACGAGGCTAACGGTCTCCCAACATTCACGTGACCTGCCCGCGAAACATCTTGCACCGCCTGAGTTGTGAGGCTCGGGGACTCGGCACGACCAGTGGGGTATGAACTGAGCTGGTGCTGGAGCGCTGCACACTGCTCCTCAGGCAGGTGCTCTAGCGCTTCCACAGACACCAGACTCGTGTCCCCCGCCCACTGCTCCGCCGAGACATGACAATCCCTACTCTCCTCCACCTGTGCCCTACTGCCCCCCTCTCCTTCTCCACCTTGGCCGCTGCAGACCAACGCAGGGACATTAGGCTGCTCAGGTGGTTGCCTCGCAAACTCCTCCAACAGGTTCACATGACATGTTTCCCCGTCCTCGTGTTTGATCTCGACAGCACCATTACCACACTTCTGAACTTCCGGATCATCCAACTGCAGTTTACAAATATCTGAGGGAACCAACCTGTCTAGATGCTTCCGAAGCAACCCAAGTCCTCCCCCAATATCAAACTGAGCAACCCTTTGTTCTCTTGGTGCGTAACGTTGCTGCCTCGGAGTCTCTTCCTGCCCTACCTCCTCACTAGCTGTGACAGGTCCTGGGGCTTCTCCAGACTCCAACAATAGTGCCAATACTGAGTCGCCAAGAAGCGCTGCTGGTACTAAACTCTCCAAACTTTTACCAACATTAGCCGTCTTCTTCCGACCGTTCCTCCGCTGATCAGAAGACTGAGGAATAGGCTGTGACACTTTGGATGCAAGAGATCTTGTAACAACGCACGCCATAGGTTGTACATGACACTTCTCTACCCACTCCTGTTCCTCCCTACTCACGTCGGCCGGCTTCTCGGCAACGACTAAGGGTGAAACCTCAGAAGTAGGCACCACAAAGTCGTTGCCAAGAAGGAGGTCGACGCCCCCAACAGGCAAGTTCTCCACAATTCCCACATCCAACTCTCGTGTCACCCCATCTACCTCCAGTTCCATCCTGACCAACGGGTATGACCTGATAGCATTGATACCTTGCACCACAACCACCCTTGCCACGTTTATTGGTCTACCAGTAAAGTTCTTCATCAAAGTCTGAGAGGCACCCGTGTCTCGCAACAGCTCAACTCCATGCTTCTTACCAGCCCACTTCACGCAGCCACGCCCTCGATGGTCGGAAAAGACATCGCGGACAGGGTTCGAGCCTTCCGGATTCTTCTCCACTGGCTGTATCCCAGCCTCTGACGTTATACCCCGGGCAAACTCAGACGACTTCGGGGACACCCCAATGTTGCGAGCCAAAGACACAACTGCATTAGGTGGCTTGCTTGGACAGGCTCTTGCAAAATGCCCCTTCTCATGACAATGAAAACACTCTAACTCCCCCTTGGGCTTCCCTTGAGGTGGGGAAGGGCCCTGACCCTTCTTAAACGGGACGGTATTAGGTTTATGGTCAGTTTTGGTGTCGTTGCTCTTGTTGTAATGGTTATATGGTGTATCACTGACTCGGGGGGGTGGAGTGTTGCGCCCCTTGTTACCTGCATCGTTCCGTTGTGCAGACCCGCACCCACGAATCAGTGACGTCCGAAGGTCAGCCATCTCAGCTGCCTCCTGAAGAGTTTTCGGGGTTTTTTCTTTAAGATTCAACGTCAAATCGCCGCCCGTACACTTGAAAAAAAATTCTAGAAGCATCAGCCGTTTCAACTCCTCAAACGTCGATGCCTTCTCAGAACGCAGCCAGTTTCTAAATGCATCGGACAGATCCCGGGCATGCTCAAGAAAGGTGCACTCACGACCCTTTGTTACACCCCGGAACTTCAATTTGTACGTCTCTGGTTGTAACTCATATGCCCGCAGGACAGCCTCCTTCAATACCTCACAATCGATGCACGACTCCAAGGGCAACGCATCATATGCCTTGAGTCCTTTGCCAACCAACCTAGAGGAAACAAGGGCTTCCCACTTAACCTCGGGCCATTGGTGCTCCCGGAACTTCTTCTCAAAACGCATGAAAAATTCGGTGTCACCCAACTCATCAAATACAGGGACCAACTTGAGCAGGTGCGATAAAGACTGATCAAGACCTCGATTCCCAGAACCGAGACGCTGCCCTGTCGACTCCACCCTAGACTTCTCAAGATCTTTGTCTGCACAGTACATGGCTTTTCTCTCCTCAGACTCAACCTCTCACTGCCGTTGCTCGAGCTCATGCCTTCGTTGCTCAGCCTCATGCCTTCGTTGCTCAGCCTGCTGGTTAAGTTTAGCCATCTCAAGCTGGAAGAGCATCTCCGCAGTCAAACCTTGAGGAGGAGGAGATGCAACAATTGGAGACTCACCCAAGTGCAAACCAAGCTGCCAGTGACTATCGGCCTGCGGGAACGTACCCGGCTCCGGAGCCCGAGGGGGCGCCATGGTAGGAGTCAAGTGGAATGGGGGCTGGGCCGAAGGTGCCCCAGCTCCCGCTCCACCCGAAGCCCCATGCACCCCGCCGAGCACACAGGCCACCAGGTCACCTCTCGTCATGCTGCAAGTGCCCACATGACCCATGACCGTGGCCAAACACTGGAGACCATACCAATCAATCCCCGACACCCGGTCAACAGTAATAGGCATCTCCAGAAACTTCTTTGCATCCTCCTCACTAGTTATAACTCTAATGCCTTCTAACAAACCCTGCTGCTGCACCTCAGAGCCTGCTTCCCGTACTATATCCTCACTGTACACTGATCCGTCGTCCGACATATTGTCCACCGAAAATTCTCAACGTTTATAAAAAAAAAAAAAAAAGTACCTAACTCTCATGTAGCACTATTCACTCAAAAATATAAGATGCTCGAAGACTCTTAAGTGTTGTTGTTGTTGTTGCTGTTCCTCAGGCTGTCTGGCCGAGCAGCCCCAAGGTCCCGAGCAAGGCCAAGGCCATAACCGAGCGCCCCCACAGAACCCTCCCAGCTTACCACTAATAATGCCCAGGTGACCGAAGCCACTCAAAGGCGGGGAGCTGAGGAGGGTGCGGAAACGCCCGGGAAACAAAAGCCCCATCCAAGGCCCTGTGCCCCTCAGCAATTATGAAGGGAAAGTTGAGGGGCAAAGGAAAAATGTGACGCTTTGGCTCCCAATCTGCCAGGGTTGGCAGTAGGGAGGTCAATCCACGGAAAAGACGCCGTCACTTGAGATCTAGAAAATATATAAGTAAAAGGAACAGTCAGAGTAAGCTATGGGTATGGCAGAGAACGCTCAACTCTCATTCTGATAGACCAGCCCATCACTTGCCAAAACAAATTCCATGTGTTCACTATATTCCTTTAAAAAAAAAAAAAAAAAAATTACCACAACACTCCTGCAATATTTCTCTAAGTTCACAAAATCCTAAGCAAGGTCGCCATTTGTTACGACCGGGACTCGTATAAAACAAGGGCTCTTAATCATTGGACTAGAAAGGCACGCAGCCACAACGGTAACACTAGATCCAACCCTCGAACTTATAATGCCGGCACACAAAAACACCTATACCCTCCAGAGTTAAATCTGCGATAACCGGGTATCCTATAACTCGGTATAAATGCACTACTACTACAGGCTGATGATCTCTGATACAGCCTGATCACAACAACATACAATTACGTTAATGATGTATACAAGGAAAAGGATAGAGAGCTTAATTAAATCAATGGAATGATTTAAGGCAAACAAGAAGAAGGTATAATTAAAGTTACTCTAAACAATAATAACTGTCACTCCTATATTAAAGAAAGTGAACGAAAGTCCTAAAGCATCGAGCAGGAATCTTCTGAAGAAAGTCTGATGCTGCTTAAGATGATCGAATCGGATTTTGAACTGTTGTATAAAGCAGGAACAAGATATGGCAAATGTATGGACATACAGGGTTAACTGGCACGGGAATAATAATAACGGTGCAATAGTATAATCTCCAACAACAAAAGAAGTACTTCCTCAGGCAACATAAAAGCCTGCTCAGGTTGTGCAACTCAACAACAACCTAGGCTTACAATCAACGTGAATAAAAATGCTGCATACATAACATAAGAGTTTATATTCCCAATCGGGTGTCTGCTAGGCGAATAAAGTCTAGCTGGGATGTAGTAGGCTAGGAAACAATGGCTGAGCAAGCGGCTCGTAGCCTAGCGAGGTCCTTAAGACTGTGCGGCCAAATTACGTTAATTGACGGGGTGCTCTCTTGAGAGATCCAGATCGCTAGTATCTGGTTCTCTCCTGGCGACCCTCTCAAAGTCAAAGCAAACGAGTTAGCACAGTGTTGGGTGGCAGAGGCAAAAGCCCTCACTCGCAACACAGTGCTAAACTCACAAGGTACACAGTCAGAAAGACCACCTAGGCTTCCCACGTCTCCGTTGCGATTGTACAGGTTCAACAAAACCTAGTACACATCGGAAATCACAACAACAATAGCCTCACCCCAGTCTAGCATTAAATAACCCAGCAGACAACCAAGAAATAGGTAGGGAGACACCGTGAGTGTGTCGAACCTCTACAGACAAAAATGTTAACCCCTCCAAAATGTCTATCTAAACATGGAATATCTGAGAGTTTCAGCATATAATACGATGGCCGATGTATGAAATCGTGGAGAACCAAAGGGGAGTTATGATATTAAATAGATGGAAAGAATGAGAGGTAAGAAGTTGAGAGAGAGAGAAAGTGTTCTATAGGTAGAAGTCGGGGACAGGTAGCAAGGGATATGTGAAGGGTATGCTGGTCAGGCAAGCTCTGAGCAAGGAAGGCACAAGGCAGCAGTGGAGTGCGGGAGAACTACCTCCTGACGCGGCGGGAGGGGTGATGAGGCGGCCAGCCACTCAGAGGGCCCGGCCGTGGCATGACGTCACCGAGTCAACGTGTAACACTACGCGACTACCCTCTCCCTCCTGCACTTACTCACTCACACTCTCTAGCTGTATCATTCAGTCCTATACATTAAACTTATAACTGATGATATAAAATATAATCCCTTGTCACAGGCGAAAACAAAGACCACTTCTATACTGCCTGTGACATGACGATTCACAAGAAAGAAAGTACAACATTGTAGATACATTGCCCTGGCGAGTGCTAGCGAGTGGCCGAGCGAGCGGCTGAGCCCACGTGGCGTTCTGCCAAGCGGCAGGCATCACAGGGGGCAGTGATGGCCAGCGCGGAGCAGGGTAGTAAGCACTTTGCCGCCCCAGATGGTATCACCACCTGTCATAACCAGACTTCCCCTGATTGGTGTCAGCCATTTATACATGATGGATCAGTACGGATCGGGGAGCAGACGTACCCTGTCAAGGTGTTTAGGCATACTGGTGCGCAGCAATCCATGTGTTGCAACCTGACAGGGGGACCTATTAGCACGGGAGAGTTTGTAATGTGCAGGGGAATCAACAGTGAACAATTCTGTGATTTAGTCCCGGTGACCCTAGAGCGCCCACTTTTGACTGCCGAGTGTAAGGTGGCTATGGTTGACACTCTGCCAGTTGAGGGGGTGGACTTTTTGCTCGGGACTGACTTGGCAGGGGATGTAGTTTTCCCGCCTCCTATAGTCGTCGCTGAGGCTGTTTTTGTGCCCCCTGGTGGTGGTTGTTTTCAAGAAGATAACATGGACTCTATCTACCCTGTTGGTGCAGTGACCCAATCAGTGGCACCTTTGGCACAGCAGGTGGATGATTTAGTGGATGCGGGGGCCGACAGCCATGAGTGCGGGCCATCCCATGATGCACTACTAGATGACACTGGTCCGGAGACAGCTGTGGGCTTGGCTGACCCCAGTGAGGCTACCGAGACTAGTAGAGGTGACCTAGGGCTGGACGAGGAGTCTGACATAGTGAAACCGACTCAACCTTCTGATCTTTTTGAGAGGTCAGAGGTAACTGCCTTGATGGAGTTACCTAGAAATAAACTGAGCAAGTTGCAGCAAGAGGACCCCTGTCTGAGCCTCCTGTTTAAGAAGGTTGGTACGAATGGTGGGAAGAACGGTCAAGCAGAGAAATTTGTTGTAAGGCTACATTCTCATTTTTGGTGGCCTAATATGCATGCATCGGTGGATTCTTTTTTGATGTTTTTTTTTTTTTTTTTAAGAGACAATGAACGGAGGAAGGAAAAACACAGATAAAACAAAAAGGTCCATGTGCCTAAAGGCATCCTCCATTCATAAAATGTTTGTAACAACTGATTTTAAACATTTGTAGATTGTAAGTTTGTGGAAAGCAATTCGAGGGAAGTGAATTCCAAAGAGTAGTAGCTCTGGGGATAAATGAATTCTGATAAGCAGAAGTTCTGCATTGTGGAGGAGAAAGTGTAAATTCATGGGCGCTCTCAGCTGCCCTAGTTCTACGGGGAAAGATGTGGAGAGGCGGCACAATTGAAGCAAGTTCCTCGGAACAATTGCTGTGAAATATCTGTAGAATAATGCAAGGGATGCAACGTTTCTTCGTATGGATAATGTAGGAAGGTCCTGTGTGATTGCAGGGTTATTGATTAATCTAATAGCTTTATTTTGAATTTTGTCCAACTGCCTCAATGCAACCACTCCACTTCCACCCCACAGAGGTGAACAGTAATCCATCTGAGAACGCACATGACTTTTATATATCACGGCCAACTGCTCGTCAGTGAAGAATTCTCGAACTCTGTACAGGAGTCCCAGTTTTTTAGAGGCATTCTTAGCAATGCTTCTAACATAATGTGTCCAGCTCAAGTTAGTAGTTAATGTTACACCGAGAATGTCAATACTAGGGGAAGTGGGAATATTTACATCATTAAAAAATATATGGGAGTCAGTGAGATTCTGTCGGTTAGAAAATTGAATGTACTTGGTTTTCTGTGCATTAAAGGAAACTAGATTCTTTTGTCCCCATCCATTAATTCTAGAAAGGTCCTGGTTCAGAGAAATTGCAGTGTTTATTTTTGAATTTATAAGATCGGGTTGGGTGACAGAATTGGTAAATGTGAAGGAACTGTGGAGTGTTGAGTCATCTGCGTAGGAATGTATTGGATTATGAGTGGTAGATATGAGATCATTGATATGAATGAGGAACAGAATTGGGGCCAAAACTGATCCCTGGGGAACACAAGCATTTATTGAGTGAAATTGAGAATAAAGGCCATCTACCATTACACATATTTTTCTGTTATGAAGATAAGAAGAAATTAGTGGAACTAATGATGCAAGGCCGTAGTGTGACATCTTCGACAATAAGGATTGATGCCAGACTCTATCAAATGCCTTTGATATATCCAGTGCTATTGTATGTGTTTCACCATGTTGGTCTGTAGCTTGGTTGATTTGATGCGTAAGAAGGCAAAGCATGTCTGCAGTTGATCGACATCGTCTAAAACCATATTGCCTATCACTGATTAATTTATTATTCTCAAGATGCTTAATTATGTGATTATTTAATATAATTTCAAAGACTTTACCAAGAGTGGAAGTTATAGCTATTGGTCTGTAGTTTGATGGATCTGAAGAGGCACCTTTTTTAGGAACTGGATGGATGTTTGCTTCTTTCCAGGGTACTGGGAAGCATGAGGTATGAGTACACAGACGGAAACATTTTGCCAATACAGGAGCGAGCACCAAGGAGCAATTCTTAAGTACTATTGGAGGAATTTCATCTGGACCAGGAGCCTTATCTACCGAGAGATTCTGCAAAATAGTTTTGACATGTCTGGTGTGGATCTTAAGTGAGGGAATTTCAGACGAATTAAAATTAAGTACAGGGACATCTTGATTTATTTCATCTAAGGTTGAGTTGGTGGAGAAAATATCCGCAAGAAGGTTAGCTTTACCTCGTGGGTCACTTACAAGATTGCCAGTCAGAGATTTTAATGGTGGAATGGATGAAGCAGTAGTGAAGTTGGATTTAAATGAGTTAAGAGTAGACCAAAATATTTTGTTATCATTTGGATTATTTAGAAGTTTATTTGCCTGCTTGTGGAGAAAGTTTGATTTAGTTAGGTTTAATACAGTTTTTGGCATGATTTCTGATGTTTCTAAAGTAATTAAAGGCTTCATATGTTTTGATCTTGTGTATTCATTGTAGGCTATTGCTTTTTGTTCAGTTACTCTAGCACAATTATGGTCAAACCATTTAGGTGAATTAGATCTTTTACTGTACTTTTGATGAGGAATAAAAGTTTCCATTCCAATTTTTACAAAATCTTGTATGTGGCTCAAGGTGGAGTGTGCATCATTAGAAAAGAAAGTGGTCCAGGGAATATCAATAAAGAAACCTTGAAGACCCTCCCAGTCTGCCCTATCGTAATGCCATTTAGTCACCAAAACAGGTTCAGAGTGGGAAGGTGTGGTAGGTGATAGACAGGTGGCCTGTATCAGACAGTGATCAGAAGATCCAAGCGGTGACCTCACTGTAACATCATAATTTTCTGAATTGGTTGTTAAAAATAAGTCCAGTAGGTGGGAATTATGATTAGGATTATCTGGTACACGGGTGGGTTGGTTGACTAGTTGAGTGAGATTAAATGAGTCTGCAAATAGCTCACATTCAAGACCAGCATCATCAGTCCTGGCTGAATAAGTGAGCCATTCAACATTATGGACATTAAAATCACCCAACACAGTGATTTCAGAAGAAGCATTTAAGTTGAGGACACTGAGTTGTGAGGACAGAGAATCAAAAAGACTTTGCTCTGGAGGAGTATTTGGGGAACGGTAGATGCAACATATGTATTTAAATTTACCAGCAGAAATTAATTTGTATATAGAATAATCAAAATAGGGACAATTGAAACTGTGTCATATTGGTAAGGTAGTTGGAGAACCCCACCCAGGAATACCCGTGGCACCTTTGATCCCTACACTTGCAGTTGAACCGCCATTGACTCGTGTCATAGTTGACATGGTTGCCCCCTTATTAGCCACCAGTTCGGGAGATAAATACTTGCACACTTTAATTGATATTACCACTAGATACCCGGAGGCTATCCCGGTTAGCAGCATGAACACGAAGACGAGAGACCCTTGTAACAAACAGGCTAAATTTAGGGTGTTCAAGGTGGGCGACGAGGCTCTGGCACGGTTGTCAGTTCAGGGTCGACCCATGGCTGCTAAGTTTTGTGGTCAGTATCAGGACATTAAGCAGACTGGTGAGGTTGACAATGTAATAGATACGCCCGACCGTCGCATAGCCTCTCCATGCTGCCGTAGTAAAATGCAACAGCCCTACCATAGACCGACTGCATCTGGCCGTGGCGCTGGAGGCGGTGATGCTGCGCAGGCAGGTTTAGCCGCAAGGAATGCGGGGGTGCGCATGTATGGTATCGGCGGGGAAGCCTTGGCACTTATGAACTATGGGAGTGACTGCACAGGTGGTACAGATTGTCTCTCTCATGACCTGGCTGTATTAGGCACGGAGGTGGAGAAGGAGGGAGACTATAGTTTAGAGGCTGCAGTCCCGGCTGGCTTGTGGGAGGGCAATGAGAATGTTGTTCTTCGAGATAAGTTGCAACCTCTTGTTCCTAAGCGCCAAGAGAAGTTGTTTACTAGGCTGTGGCAGTAGTTGTTGTTGTTCCCTAAGCTGTGGCAGTAGTTCCGCATGTTTGTTGATTCTCCAGGCCTGATGTCCGGGGTGGCACCCGACATAGAGGCTGGAGACAGTGCAAAGCTCAAGTTGGCTCCCTACCGTATAAATCCTGCTCGACAGCCTGTCTTAAATGCAGAGCTGGACCACATGTTGGAGAAGGGTCTGAGGGATAAGGGATATCGTGAGTGGTCTTTGCCAGTGACTTTGCAACCTGAGTTGAGTGGCAAGATCCGTTTTTGTGTTGATTGCAAGAGTGTTGGTGCATTATCCCTGACAGACGCCTATCCATTACCCAGAGTTGACGACCCCATAGACCGCATCGGGGCTGCCTTGTTTATCACTAAGGTGGACATAGTGAAAGGTTATTGGCAGGTCCCGTTGCCGGAGAGAGCGAAGAGAAGTGCCAGTCTCGTGGTGGACTGGGCAGTTTAATAGTGTCAGGTGTTGTTTTGCTGCCGGAACACAGTTTGGATGTGTGGCATGTTAACCCACTGAACCCCAGCGACGACAACGTGTCGTCAATGTTAATTACTCCGGTCCTATGGCACCTAGAGGGCTCAGATTTGTATGGGAACTGTATAAGTATCCCACGCAACCTTGCCGATGGTTGAAAACTCTCAAAGTCCAACCGTGTGCGTGTGAGCGCGCAAAAACATGGTTTTTGGGTGTTTTTGCCTTCAATTTTTTACTCTTGTAAAATCGACTTTCGGGGGCTCCGTAGGACCAATTTTTGACTTTTTTGATTTTTTTTTTTTTTTTTTTCCTTCATTCCTAACCCATTCGCTATTGTTTCTGGAAAAACAATTTGTTTCAAAACCTGCCGGTCCCTGGTGGTACATTTATTTATAACTAGCTGGAGCTCAGTGGGTTAAGGGCACTGATAATGTTATGGCTGATTGTTTGTCACGGGAGGGTATGTTTTATGGAGAATCGTTCAGTTAGTGTTGGTGTAGCCTCCTACTTTGGTTTGATTAGCATGTTTAAGTCTGGTGCTTGTTGGTTGCCGTATGTAGCCCAGCGTAGGGTCGTAAAGTAGGAGTTGCTGTGTTTTTGTATAGAAGAAAATATTTAAATACAAAAATATAAAAAACTATAAAAATACTACAAAAAACTGTAGTTGTGTATGTCTTGTAGTGTTATTGAAGTATAAGCAGTCTGTTGGTTCAAGATGCACCAACAGACTCCCCCTGGGTGTGAGGGTGTCACTTGCAAATGAGTTTAGCGTACATAATTTGTGAGTGAGTTACAAGCACAAGGCCTATTGTGGGAGGCCCTGTGAGAGGCTATGTTGCTATACGCCTTTCCTCTGCTGTCTCTAGTGTGGGCAGTTGCCAAATGTTACCCTTGTATTGTTACCACGAGAGTGATTGAATAAGTATTATTATTTAGTTATTTAGCCTTGTGTGATTAATACAGTTTATCATTAGTTCACACAATGATGACTTATAATTATTTGATTACTTTTGTTGTTAATGTGAGCACAGGCTGCCTGAGATAATTAAGTATGCTTGCAACGCCTGGAGCCCTTCCTTGCCACGCGGGGGGCCCCTAGCTCGACTCCCGCGGGTGCGGGCGTCACTCCAGTCTCACCTCTCACGCTGTCAGCATCACTGTTTGGTGATGGTTAGGCTTGCTTCGTGTTTTCCCTTGAATACCGCATATTTCTTTTTGTTCGTTATTTGATTGGAGCATAGCAGGGGCTGGAGTCATATTGAGCATATTGTGTTGTTTTAACCTCTTTAGTTTAATATTGATCACTGCATGCATGCTTCTTTGGCACTCTTAGTGTATAAGCTTCTACACTGGTTTCTTATTTCTGTTTCATTATTCTGCTGCATTGTTTTACCATTATTATATGTGCAATTGTGCATATTATTCATGGTTGATATCACTGGGGGGATTGGGTGGCTGGACTGTTTATCTCTGTTTTTGTCAGGCCTTTGAGCACCGAGGTTGCTGGGTGTGTACAATGGTAGGCTAACCCTTTTTTCCACCATACAGCATCCTTTGACTCGGGTCTTATCCTACCCTTTATGGGTGGCTGCCAGCATCTAACTTCCCCAGGATATCAACCCTTGGGCCTTGTGTTTGTTTTAGCAACAATACATCTGGAGCAGTCAGGGACTAGGGGTGGAGCCTGTTACTAGGTGAGGTTATCCCCATTGTACTCGGGTGTATTGAGCTAACCACAGATGATGTTGTAAGCGATAAGTCATTAAAGTTGTTTATCCCTTACAACACCACCGCCGTGCTGTGCTGAAGAGAGCCACTCGGTGTATTATTAGGACATAGGCTAGGGATAATAGGCTTGGCACAGAGGTTTATTCTACTGGACTTTCCATGGGTTTTTGCTTTTTATTGTTCTCAATTCCTAAGCGATTGGTCATGATATAGAGTGTTCTGGGAGTCTAGTAGTGGTATGGTTAGGTAATGTTGGTGCAGTATAGAATAACATTAGAAGTTCTCTTGCATACTATACGCACTATGGACGAGACTCGGGGACAATAAATATTTTTGTGTCTCCTTGTTACTGCTTTAATAGAGCAAAGAGGAAGATAACCATTTTCCTAGAGAATCTGCGTGTCTTGGTGTTTGAGTCAGATAGTAAGAGCGTGTCTGTTGCAGGGTTGGTTTAGTGCGGTGGGCAGTGTTGGGTGCAGGTCTACAGCATAGGTGTCTTTTTACTACTGAATTGTCTTTTTGCCAGTGCTGTGGGCTAGTCTATTTGAGCATCTGTTTACCCCCAGCCTTCCCTCGTAACAATATATATATACATATATATATATATATATATTCCATTTTCTAATGAATGAATTTTCGTTTGCTATTAATCTCCTTTTTTTTTTAATGGTCGTTCAAGTGTCCACTGTAATTTATTTGCCGTGGGATATATTTCCCTGATTATTATTTGCATAGGTAGCGGTAGGTTATAAACAGATCTCGATGTCAATTACTCTATTGAAAAACCTCATCCCATTTTCTTTGAAGTCTGAGACGATCAAACATATGTCTGTTTGGCTTTCATTTGAGACGTATAATGTCGTGCAGCTTGTGGTGTGGGTCCCAGGTATTTCGTTGATATTATCTCTCTCTCTCTCTCTCTCTTTCTCTCTCTCTCTCTCTCTCTCTCTCTCTCTCTCTCTCTCTCTCACTCTCTCTCTCTCTCTCTCTCTCCCTATTTCTTTATATATATATATATATATATATATATATACAATAGTAGAGTTGTATTAATTATATTATAATTAAGATGTAATTTCAAACTTAATGTATTACTTCTAACTCTATTAATTTCCAAGGGATTATTTGGCTACGAACTTGCGTACTGTTTGGACCACGGCACAGAAGTTGGCTGCTACTACCGTAATATAATAGTACTTGAAAGCCATCAGGTCTGTTTTCATAATACACTTTAAATGTTATTAGGTTGAATGAGTAACTTAGAACATTATTTAGCACAACTACAATATTACCACGTGAAGTGAGTACAATCGTATGGCAAGTAATGATAATAATAATAATAATAATAATAATAATATTAATATAAATAATAAAGACTGCAACAACAAAAACAACACCACACAACAACAATGAAAATACACGTTCATGAAGCCAACACTTATACTACTACTACTACTACTACTACTACTACTACTACTACTACTACTGCTACTACTACTACTAATCATAATAATAATAATAATAATAATAATAATAATACAAATATAAATAATAATAACAACAACAACAATGATAGTAATATAACGTTCTCGAGCAGTCAACAAATATTAAGATCGAGGTACAGGACAAAAATATTTGACCGACCAGTAGCCTAAACGTTAATTCTCAAGCAAGGGTTTTCCCAGCCCGACGTGTGCCCACCGTGGAAAACTGTGTAAATCTAATCTAACCCTCAGGTCCACAAAACACACGCACCCGCATTCAAAGGAGAAAAGGCGGTTAAAAAAAGAAAAACAAAAAGAGAGAGAGAGAGAGAGAGAGAGAGGGGGGGGGGGAATGGAAAGAAAAGGGGAAACACAAATAAAGAAAGGGAAAGGGAGAGAAAATAAATGGCTAGAAGAGGTAGTACGGAAAGAAAAACGAAAATAGAGAAAGGGAAAGAGACATAATAATGGAAAGAAGATGTAGTGCAAAAAAAGAGAACAAAACATAGAGATAGGGAAACAGAGAAAACAATGGAAAGAAGAGGCGGCACAAAAAGAAAAACAAAATAAATGGATAAAGGGAAAGAGAGAGAACCAAAAATGGAAAGAAGGGTGGCACCGAAAGAAAACATAATAGAGAAAGGGAAAGAGAGAAAATAGAAGAAGAAAACAAAAATAGAGAAAGGGAAAGAGGCGACACAAAAAGGAAAACAAAAACAATGAAATGGATTGAGAGAGAGAGAGAGAGAGAGAGAGAGAGAGAGAGAAACAAATGGAAAGAAGGGGTGGTACAAAAAGGAAAACAAAAACTGAGAGGGATTGAGAGAGAGAGAGAGAGAGAGAGCGAAAAAAAAACAATGGAACAAGAGGGGAAAAAAAAGGAAGTGCCATTTGCGAGGGGGGACTCCGGAAAAAAGAAACAAATCGGTGGTGTTGAAACTCGACTCCCTGGTGTTTGGCAGGGGCCGGAATGACCAAGTCGACCGAAGTGGAAGGACAACATAGACATTTTGGGGTGGTTTTGCTCTCTTTATTTATGTATTCACCTTCCTATTTACCCACATACTGTGCACTCACTCGTAAACAATCGGGGACCTCACCTATTTCTAACTATCAAAGTATATAATTATCTGGACACGAATTTATGATATGTAGTTGTCTATAGATACTCTACAAAGTAATATATACTAGTTATGTATTCTATGTATTCACCTAGCTATTTTTCCGTTATACTGTACAGTCGGCTTAATATGTGATGTTTCGGCACTAAGTTAGTTTGATCAATAATTGGTATCCGCATTATCTACAACCTTATAAAAATCCGGGTGGATGGGACTCGTCAGCCTTGGTCGGCAACCTGTCTAGAGGAGTAAACCTGATACAAATCCTTACTGTTTATCTAAGTGTAAGGCAGGTTAATGGATGGACTAGCGGCTAGCCGAACGCCACTGTAAACAAATAGTGCTAACAAGATGCATAGAGGGTCTCAGAGTCGGACGGATCCTAAATTAAGTGGTCAATCCTGCAAGTCCTTCAGTAAACTGGCTCGGCTTGTCCCTCTTACAAGGAATTGGTCCGCTGAGGGCCTTCTGTGTATGGCCACCCTCATTACGAGGAGTAAGGCGTCCGGCAATAGATAGATAGATAGATTATCTAAAACTTGTTTTATTCGTTTCGAGTGAGATATACAACAATGTTCCTACACTCATTCACCCTATTCAACATCTGACAGACATTATTCCAGCCCAGAGTGAGCTAAACGTAATGACAGCTGGAACATTACTTATTAGCGCTACAATTCAATGTTTCTGATATCATATTCTATCTCCTCATGCTCAACCAATCCTTCACCAACAAGAACCTTTCCCCTCGACCATCTCAAAGTCTAGGTCCCTCACCATTGTCCTTTCTAACCTCTTCACCACCATTATGTAATTGTCATCATATTCTGGTTACCATTATACGATTTCCTTTCGCTTATAGTCTACTTACACGACTCAAATGGGTAAATACGATCTCAATAAACCCTCCTAGTAGCAAAGGTATTTCTTAAGCTGCAGAAATTCATCTAATTTTAGCCACGATCAAAGGTAAAAAGCATCATGGTGCTGAAAGGGTTAACAGAGAGTACATGTTCCCCTCAGACACAGGAATGCAGACATGATAAAGATAAATCCTACATCTCTAACAGGCGACAACTTTGACTTCTGTGCTGGTGTTATTTTCTGAAATTCGTTCAGCTAATCTTTCAAAAGACACTCGCTTAACGCCTTCTGTACCAACGACGTCTTTATCATGTTTATGTAGCTAAATTTAGACGATTTTGTGCAGTTTAAGAAGGATCTGTGGTAGTAAAGAGGGTTAATGAGATTAAGTGCAAGACCGTTAATTGCTGGAGGCCCTTTTTAAGTCGACTAAAACCATCTAACAGTAACCAGAATATAATGAAAAGAATGACCCTCCCTCCCGATTTTGTGAACACCTTTTAGGTAAAGTTCCCTTTATCCCTGTTCAGTATGCTCTCTTCATACGCTCGCTTCTTTTTATTTTCATTTCCCACCTAAGCCTTCGTGAAACCCTGTTCGTGATAACTGCGCTCTTGGGTTGAAGGTTTTGATGTTAACCCCTTTTAACGTCTTTTATAGTTTATTCTAGGTATATTTAGGCGATTATGTGTAGTTTAAGAATATGTGGCAGTAAAAAGGGTTAAGTGTGATCGTTCAAAGCCTGTTAATGCTGGAGGCCCTTTTAAAACTGAATATAGTGGTATAATAGTAGCCGGAATAAAGTTAGAAGGATGGCACCGGAATTTAACGGGTTATATAAAACAAGTTATCCCCTCATAAAAAAAACAAAAACAAAACAAAAATATTACATTACTGACGCTTCGCCTATCTTCCTGCCTACCTGCATCCTACCTCCCTTCCTATCTACCCGCCTACCTGGTTACCTATCTGTCTGCCTGTCTTGCCTACCTTACTGCCTGCTTGGCTACCTACTGTACTTGCTTGCCTACACGCTTGCCTGCCCACCTTATCTACCTGATAAGCTGTTAAAATATAAAACATATATAAACTACCTGATTACGTACCTACCTGTCTGCTTGCTTACCTACCTACCAACCTTCCTACTTACTTTCCTTCCTTCCTACCTACCTACTTACTAATTTACTTTCCTACCCTCCTGCCTATCTACCTACCTTCCTACTTACTTACTTTCCTTCCCACCTACCTACTTACTTACTTTCCTACCCATCTCCATTGGATTTGTCTATTTTGCCGTATTGTCTATGTGTCTATAAGTCCGTATCAATTTTCTATACTGTGCACTGTCCTATCATCCCACACACACACACACACACACACTCTCTCTCTCTCTCTCTCTCTCTCTCTCTCTCTCTCTCTCTCTCTCCCTCCTCATCATCTCTCTCTCCCTCTCTCTCTCTCTCTCTCTCTCTCTCTCTCTCTCTCTCTCTCTCTCTCGCTGGCTCCACTAGCCCGTTGCATAAATGTATGAGAGTTGAAATTAAATTACCGCTCTCTTTATATTTAATCGCCAGAAATCTTATGCTACCTAAAATTAAAAAATATATCTTGTATCAATAGAATAAATATCAACAATAAATTTATATTTAAGTGTTAGGTATCATAGAAAGATATCCGAGGACAAATTTTGACATGAACCAGTAACAAAATAAATAATAATAATAATAATAATACACAAATAATAAATAAATAAATTGATATGTAAATGTATTAATAAATGAATAAATAAATAAGTAAATATGTAAATTAATAACTAAATAAATAAAAAAATAAATGAATATGTTATGCTTGATCTCCTAACTTCGCTGTAATCATTGTCTACGAAGTTTCTTTTCTGTCCTTCATACAAAGTTGTCAGAAATATGAACGGGAAAAAGGCGCTCAATTGAATAAATCCATAGTCTAGTTTGTTAAGTGTGGCCTGTAGTGTAATCGGTATCTCGCTAGCTTCCTATGTGTGTATGTATGTATCTATCTAATTATCTATCTATCTATCTATCCACCCACCCACCCACCTACCTACCTACCTACCTCCCCTCCCTCCCTACCTCCCTCTCAGGCGTGTGTATGTGTGTGTGTCGCCTGACCAAGTGAACTAAACAGAGTGACAACAACAACCATATTCCCACAATGTCAGTTCACTTGACACCGGTTGAGTCACACTGGTTAAATGGTCTGCTGGTTGATTGGTGCGGTGATGGTTTTTTAGTCCTCTTGAATGTGTCTAGATGGACAAAAAAAGGAGAGAGAAAACAAATAGATAGCAGAATTAACTGTAACGAGTTTTGGAAGTTACTGTCACTACAAGAATGTCAGCCACGAAACTACTGTCCAGTTTTGTCCCTTGCTACTGCTATTTTTTAGTGTAGCCTATATATGCAGTATACTGTATATATATATATATATATATATATATATATATATATATATATATATATATATATATATATATATATATATATATATATATATATATACTGTATATACAGTAGTGGTATGTTTTTTGTATATATTAAATCATATATTCATATATTTTTTTAGTTTCCTCGCTAGACCTTCATCAAACTTAGATAAACGCTCCGTAGGACCCCCCCCCCCCCCCCCCACCCTTTAAGATTTATTTTTTAAATTTGTCGGTAGAAGAATGTTCTGGCCGGAGGCCGGTTACTCTTAAAATTATAGGCTCGGTATCGCTCGCCAGGAAAAAATCGACACCTAAATGGCACGATAGGTCATACAATTGACAACTAAATGGGGCGAAAAGTGTTAAAATTGCTAAACTAATTCACCGAACGTCTTGAAATATCAAAACTAATGGGGCTTAACACGATGTAGATAAGGGTCCAGAAAAGCGGCCCATCTTTCCTTAGACATATAGATAACCAGACTGACAGACAACCAGTAATATAGAAGAATACAACATTTACTCACTTGTTGCCTTCTGTATGTTACAGTATGTGCACGACGGAGGTACGTGGGGCTGCCGAGGGACTGTCGCGGGGATTAATCCAGCTGAAGGTAAGTTGGCATGTGCTCAACTTGATTCATCTGAAGGTGTGTGTGTGTGTGTGTGTTTAATAACTTCTAAAAGTAATCTAAAGGGAATCAGGGTCGCGTGTGGAAAAGAGAAAAGCACAGTAATGTTTCGGATATAAAAGAACTGGGAAGAACCCTAAGCGGGCGCGTACACACACACACACAGACACATATTATAAAATGCCTTCTCTCTCTCTCTCGCTCTCTCTCTCTCTCTCTCTCTCTCTCTCTCTCTCTCTCTCTCTCTCTCTCTCTCTCTCTCTCTCTCTCTCTCTCTCTCTCTCTCTCTCTCTCTCTCTCACTAATAGATACACTGGTAATGTCACGCCTGCTAAAAGGAAAACCCAATAAATACGCTGGAAATGAAATATATATAAATGTCCTGGTAAATTGTGTCCAGCCAAAATATAATAGAGATAATTTGCATATGTATACATTTTCAGCTATACACACACAAACCAATTACGTACACTTATTGGGCGTGTTTTTCCCTCTGGACTTCCTTCGCCCTCATGTTTGGTCCGATTAGTTTTGAAGTTTCAAGTCGTTCATCTCATTAGTTTGGCGATTATAAGATTGTTCGCCCCATTGCTTTCAATATTAAGATATTTCGTGCCATTTAAGTGTCCATGTATTCCTAGCGAATATAAAGACTTGGAACAACCACACACACACACACACACACACACACACACACACACACACACACACACACACACAACACATTAATGTTTACTGTAACATATTGTCCACCTAATGTTTACATCTACGTTGCAATTCCAGCGTGACCAATTCCTAACTTTTCAAATACGTGACGGAATTTATTTACTCGAACCGTACAACTTGCACACATTCTGTTTAGGAGAGAGAGAGAGAGAGAAAATAAAAAAAAATTCATATAAAGTAACCTACCCTTTCTAGAGTACACCGTAAGTATTTCCCCATATATTAACTATCTCCTGTAAAGTGTGAGAGAGAGAGAGAGAGAGAGAGAGAGAGAGAGAGAGAGAGAGAGAGAGAGAAAATCAATCTTTTTTCATATAAAGTAACCTACCCTTTCTAGAGTACACCGTAAGTATTTCCCCATATATTAACTATCTCCTGTAAAGTGTGTGTGTGAGAGAGAGAGAGAGAGAGAGAGAGAGAGAGAGAGAGAGAGAAAATCAATCTTTTTTCATATAAAGTAACCTACCCTTTCTAGAGTACACCGTAAGTATTTCCCCATATATTAACTATCTCCTGTAAAGTGTGAGAGAGAGAGAGAGAGAGAGAGAGAGAGAGAGAGAGAGAGAGAGAGAGAGAGAGAGAGAGAGAGAGAACGCGAGCGAGAAAACAAAATATATATATATATATATATATATATATATATATATATATATATATAGAGAGAGAGAGAGAGAGAGAGAGATACCGAAAGCCAGCGACCGACATAGCCAGCAGAAGACCGTCAAAATTCTACAAAGTCAGTCTGGGCTGGTCTGCAGCAACTTTTCCGTGTTGTACAATAGGTTCCCGCGGACGACACAATAGGAGGAGTGTGAGGGTGGGATTAGGGGGGGGGGGAGGGATTTGGGGAGTGTTTGTGTCTTGACGGGAGAAGAGGGACGGGGGGGGGGGGGGGGGGTGGAGAGGGGAACGTTGTATTTGAAGGGAGAGGACTTATGGATTTTTCTCTCCATGGTGAACAGCAAGTTAGTGAGGGAAGGGGTGGTGATGGAATTGTGAAATATACAACAGGGTGAGTGGGAAATTACGGTGATTTGATAGTGGGTGAAACTCTGGAGTTCTATCTAACCAAAATCAAACAACATGTGAAAGAAGAGACGGAAAATTGAAGAGTGCTGTGCCAGGCAGCGGAGGGAGGCGTACTGACGAGGGGCAAGCCGATGCCAGGCAAAATACCCTCCCTCCTTGACTGTCTCCAGCCAACACCACTCACCCTAGGGTGTGCCCCCCCCCCTTCCCCACCCACATCCCATCTGTCATCGCGCCAGTGCATGGAGAAGCTGGTCGTGTGAAAGTGGACCGAAATATTCTGCATGGCGCTAATGCTGAGAGGACGACTGCAGCAGGGGGAAGTATGCAGGAGAGAGACAGCGAAGTACAGCAGAGGCGAAAAGGCGGAGTAAGGGAATAGAGGAAGGAGCCATAAACCTCGCTGACCACAACACTCCCCCCCCCCCCCCCCCTCTCTACCTCTCCTCCCCTCGCTTAAAGTAATATGATACCTGACAGTATAAAGGCAAAACAAAAGTGTATTTAAGTATGGTTCTTATCTAAATCCATGGGGGAGATTTGTATTGAAAACAAAATGTCAGTGGTAGTTTTTGATGCAATGCAGCTTAAAAATAAATGTATGTTTTATGTAGAGTAGTAGTAGCTACTGTATAATAGAGAGAGAGAAACACAGTGACAACAAGTATTCAACCCTCCCCCCTCCCCCCCCCCCCCCCCCCCCCCATCCTTACCCACACATTCACTTCCCTCTCCTCTCCTTCCCTCTTCCTTCCACTTTCCTCAATGTCCCTCATGCTACTATTACATGAGTAACATTATGTAATATTTTGTACATATTTTTGTCTTGAAAATAATTAAATCTTAGGACATAATTGGCTGGTTTCCATTTAAAGTTAGTCATATTTAGAATGTAAAGCGGCTCAAATTGCCAAGGTTTCTTTAGCTTTGTATAGAGTCATTTAGCTTTGAGGAAACAGGCCGATTATATTAGGTAGGGTTATATATGATTTATGGCCGAGTCAGGAAATCAGACTTGAAGTGGTATTTTTCATGTGAGAGTTATCTCTAACGAACTAGTAACTAAGTATACTATTTAAAATAAGGTATAATTCGCTGATATATTATGTGCATACTGATAACCATGACCTTTTTCTCAAACTAATAGTAGATTTCTAACATCCTTCTTTAATCCTTAGCACTATTTTGACACTTGTCTTTTTAATCATTTTACTCTCTTAATTAGTGTATTTCCTTTCTCACTACAATAATCGTTTTGTATTATATATATATATATATATATATATATATATATATATATCTATATATATATATATATAGAGGGATTCTAAAACTCTAATATCAACACGTTGACAGGAACGTTTCGACATCACACTGGTGTCATCTTCAGTGGTCTACAAATCAAAAGATAATATTACAAATATGAAAGCTTAAAAGCTTATTGAAAATAATTAGAACATAACAAAAACAAAAACAAAATATATATATGGGGCAGAATGATGGGTTAATACATATATATATATATTTTTTTTTTTCCCCGTGTTTATTCTTTGTGCGTATTTTTAAACACTACCTTTATTTTACTTTATTTTTCTATTTTCTTTTGCACTCACTGTCTTGTAATATAGCCTGATCTTCTGTAGCCTTGCATCATACTAGGTGAGTTAAATAACTTATCTTACTCTTTCTATCTCTAACGCTACTCATAGGATGTTTACATTTTCACCTTTATCAGGCAGAGGCTCGTCCTTAGGAAGAAATGATAGATAGAATCAGTATTAGGGAATAGGTAGGAAATTATGATAATAAGACAAGATGATATTAACTCGGTCCCAGTCGAGGAATAATCCTGATGACAGACAAAACGCAGTGAGAGATGCAGTACAAATGAACCGTGAAACGGACAATGTAGTTAATGGAGATGTACAAGCAAACCCTGTTAGAGAAAATGCAGAAAATAACAATCAACAACTGCAGCCCGCAGAACAAAAACGCAGGAATCAATAATTCGCAAGACAACAGAGGTGTGGAACAAAATAATGAAAATAGTGTAGGCCTAAACGAAGATAATGAGAGAGAAATAATCGAAAATCGTGAACAGAACGAACGACCTCGTAACGTAAACATGAATGGTGGAGAATGGATGGGACATTCTGGTGACGGACTCACAACATTAGTGAATGAAATCTATACAGAAGTGATATAATGGCAACATAATAAGTTTGAACTACCGATTTGTGAAGCCGCAAAAGACATGCTGGGGGAACTCAGACGTATGATCCTAAAGTATGTTCAGGATGCCCCTTTGGCGCACGTGGCAATCAAGATAGCTTCTTTCATTCCTCAGTTGTTCCTTCAAAGAAAAAGACCAAAGGGAAAACTGAATGAGAACATTAAAGCGCTGAAACAGAGAATGGAGTGGTGGAAAAATTAGCCAAGTACGAGCCATCCAGCAAAGACTGAAAACAAAACAACGAAGAAAGAGGAAGCCAGATGATATGGCACGATCAGTGGGAAATAGCATGAGGATTGGTAAAGTGGCACAGGCAGTCAGAATGGTCACTGGGGAAGCCTCAAGTTGGGTGCACGAAGTGAATCGACGCATCTTGGACCAGCTGAAGGAGAAACACCCAGAAGCAAAACCAGCAAGTGATGAGGCCAAACTAGACGGGGAATATGTTCCTCCAGACCCGGTGATATATGAGAATATAACTGGAGACCTCATATGGAGAAAGGCGCTGAAAACACAGGGAGGAGCAGGTCCATCAGGAGTAGATTTGGAGGATCTTCTTAAGTCAAAACAAGTTTGGTTCAGCCGCGGGTGACCTTTGTGAAGCAATAGCAATGCTGGCAAAGAAACTTGCATCATCACCATGCGTGAACATAGAAGCTCTGACAGCATGTCGCCTGATACCTTTAAATAAGAATCCAGGAGTTAGACCAGTAGGCGTTGGGGAAGTTCTTAGAAGGATTATAGGAAAAGCAATCATGTCCGTATTTGGAAAAGATGTACAAAGAGCAGTGGGCAACTTACAAGTATGTGAAGGACAGCAAGCCAGAGGAGAAGCAGCAATACATGCAATGGGGAAGGTGTATCATGAGGAAGATTGTGAAGCGGTACTGCTAGTGGATGCAACAAATGCCTTTAACACCATTAATAGGGAGGCAGCTATTCACAACATCAAGATCAAATGCCCGAGCATCGCAAAGTACATAGAAAATACTTATAAGGAGCCAGCTAACCTGTATATAGTTGGAAGCACAAAGAAGGAAGAAATGAAAATTCTCAAATCAAATGAAAGAACAACGCAAGGAGATCCAGTGGCAATGGCAATGTACGCACTGGCACTATCAATTCTGCAGCAGAAAATAAAACATGAGGTAACCCGAGTGAAACAAGTGGCGTATGCAGATGACCTCACAGGTGCAGGAAAAATAGGGGATCTCAAAGAATGGTGGCGGAGAGTACAATCGGTAGGCGAAGTCATTGGGTACCATCCGAATGCTAGTAAATCTGTACTAATAGTGAAAGAAAACAAGTATGAAGAAGCGGTGCGTACTTTTGATGGGACAGGAGTGAAGATTACAAAGGAGGGTCAACGCTATTTGGGAGCAGTAATAGGCACAGAAGAATGCAAGAAAGACTATGTGCGAAAAAAGGTAGTGGAGTGGGTAAAGGAAGTGAAAACCCTGGCAGACATTGCGAAATCTGAACCACATGCTGCATATACTGCCTTCACATATGGTGTTAAGCACAGATGGACCTTTCTTATGAGAACAGTGCCTGGCATTAGACAGATGCTCCAACCGCTGGAAGAAGCAATCAGAGGAACATTCATACCGGCCTTAACAGAGATGGAAGGCGTCACGCAAGAGCTAAGAGATCTATTAGCTCTTCCGCCAAGGTTCGGAGGTATGGGGATCATAAACCCAGTGGAGGCGGCACCACATGAGTACCAAAATTCCCTTAAACTCTGGCAGAAAAAATACGGGAGCAAAATG
Organism: Paralithodes platypus; assembly: GCA_032716605.1. Lineage (NCBI taxonomy): Eukaryota > Metazoa > Arthropoda > Malacostraca > Decapoda > Lithodidae > Paralithodes > Paralithodes platypus. The sequence goes on from CM064572.1 coordinate 46,118,414, forward strand.
AAAATGATGAGGTGGGCGAAGAGGAACAACGAAATGCAAGACAGGAAATTACAAAGAGCAGAGAAGAGAGACAGAAACATAGCCTAGAACAAATTAAGACCAGATGTAGGGAAGAACTGAAAATGAGAGTTGAGATGGCACAAGACACGGGGGCTTCAAATTGGCTCACATCATTACCAATAAAGGAGAAAGGCTTCAGCTTAAATAAACAAGAATTCAATGATGCCGTAGCCTTGAGGTATGGGTGGCCAGTTTCGAACCTGCCGCTGAAATGTGCATGCGGTGAAATAAACAACCCAGACCACTGTATGACCTGTAAGAAAGGAGGATTCATCTGTATCCGGCATGATGAAGTACGAGACATCACTGCACAAATGCTGGACGAGGTGTGACATGATGTCAGAATCGAACCGGAACTTCTGCCTATGGACGGACAGCGCTTGGCCCACAATACTGCAAATACTTCAAATGAAGCAAGAGTGGACGTAAGTGCTCGAGGTTTTTGGACGAGGGGGCAACGGGCTTTTTTCGACATCAGAATCTTCAACCCAAGAGCACAAACATATCGTGAGCGAGGACACAAGGCGGCATACTTGAGAAACGAAAGTGAGAAAAAACGCGCTTATGAAGAAAGAATTTTGAACAGGGATCAAGGAAGCTTTACTCCTCTGGTCTTCTCATCGTAGGGAGGTATGGGACCTTCTGCAAGTGTATTCTATGCCAGATTAGCTGAACAAATATCGGAGAAAAAGCGCCAGCATAGAAGCCAAGTCATAACTTGGATGAGATGCCGGCTCTCTTTCTCTCTTCTCAGGTCTGCACTCCTATGTCTCAGTGGTACAAGGTCCTCCCCGCTACAGAGGACAAGAGTGAGAGTCTTGGACTTTGAAATGGTCGTGGCGGAGGGACGAATTGGGGAACAACTAGGTTGATTATAGGGAGGTACTGGTACAATAAGATAAACTACAATGTAACTAGAATAAGATAGATTGTACACCACTTTGTAACTGTCACCTAAATAAAAAAAAAAGTGGAGAGGGGAAATGTTTGTGTGTGTTGGGGAGGAGTAGAGGGAGGGAGTGAGTGGGGGGCAGAGGGGGGAGTGTTCGTGTGTGTTGGGGGGGAGAAGAGGGAGGGAGGGAAGGGGAGGAGTGTGGGAGGGAGAGGGGGAGTATGTGTGTGTGTTGGGGGGAGGAGAATGGGCAGTGTGGGAGGAGGCGGGAGAGAGGGGAGAGTGTTTGTGTGTATGTTGGGGGAGAAGAGGGAGGTTGGGGGACGATTATGTAGAGTAACCGCAGCCTCCACCCCTTGTTGCCGACCCAGTTTAGCCTTGTTTTGGACATTCCCAAGCCCCTCCTCCAAATACGGTATATACACACAAACGTTCGTACACTATGCTACATAGACACACGGTTTCTAGTCTCTATCCTCTCTCTCTCTCTCTCTCTCTCTCTCTCTCTCTCTCTCTCTCTCTATATATATATATATATATATATATATATATATATATATATATATATATATAGATATATTTATATATATATATATATAATATTTTCGGTTGTCTGTGTGTGTGTGTGTGTTCTTAGTAGGCGGCCACAGTTTTGGACCTGGGGAGCTGAAACTTTGCATGTGGGTGTCAATTGACCTGGGTCAGGTCATAGCGGAGGCGAGGCCACGATCGGAGGTCGTTTCGAGGCCGAAATTGAAAACAAAATGAAAAACATTGAAAACAATGGCCGTTTGGGGCAGTTGGAGGCCTCCGATCGAAAAGGTGTAGGAACGAAAAATGTTCGCAGCCCCCCAAAATGGAGTTACGGATGAGGTCAGATCCAAAATCGGAGGTCATTTAGCGGCCGAAATCGAGGTCGCCGTTTAATGAGGCACAGGGAGGTCGAGGCCGGTGATTATGGTAGTAGTAGTATTGTGATGATTGTGGTAGTAGTAGTGATTGATGATGGTGATTATGGTAGTAGTAGTGGTGGTAGTAGTGATGGTGATTATGGTAGAATTTAAACCCAGGCAACGCCGGGTACCCCTGCTAGTATATATATATATATATATATATATATATATATATATATATATGTGTGTGTGTGTCACGAAATATAAAACATAAAAGGGTTTTCACTTAAGAAAAGCAGTTTGCAAGGTAAATAAATAAATTGTTTCAAGATATTATTGGGCTATGATAATATTGATGTAGATTCACTGTTCAAATTCAATAATAATTCATCAACTCGGGGAAAGGGAACTAAATTAAAAAGCAGAATGGCGAATCTCTGTCACAAAGCACTTCTTTATGTACAGTGTAGTCAACGAGTGGAACAAATTGTCAGGAAAAGTGGTCAATGTAATACAATTGACACATTAAAAAAGAGTATAAACATCCCTTTCGAGGAGGTTGGAGTAATATGGTAAACACTCACACAGACACACACACACACACACACATATATATATATATATATATATATATATATATATATATATATATAGATATATGTGTGTGTGTGTGTGTGTGTGTTAGGTTAAGTATCAGTACTATACAATATTTCTCAACATAGTTCTTTACTATGAATTTCCCAGTAGCAATTTTCTCATTATGCTGGGGGCCTTGTTTCACCAGCTAATTTCCATGCCGACTTAAAGGGAATTACGGAAGCAAATCAGTTCTGCAATTAGTATTTTACAATGTAGTAATGGTCAAGATATGTTGCATTACTGAACGTTATGGTGCTATAAATAAACCTTATAATAATACAAATATGCAATAATTGTTTTTCTGGCGCATAGTTCAATCTTGCCGACAGAAAACAGCTGGGAGAGAAGGTGTGTGGTGATTTGCTATGCAGGCTTGTGACGTAAACTGAGACCGGGAGAATTTGAAGACAGTAAACAAACCCATATAAGTAAAGGTGGGATGATACCCTCTGTGACATTTATTCATTAATAAAGGCGAACTGTGTGACTGTATGGTATAATAATCTTTCTAGGGCACCAGTGAATTATGCCAAAGCTCACTCAAAGCAATACAGTGAGAATATTTTGATTAATTTCGTTTTACTTGAAGCCAGACCAGACTTATTTTTGAGAAGCATCCTGGATTGTTGTTGTTGATGTGTTTATTTTATACTAGCCCTCTGGGCCTCACAAGGCTAGTGTTCGGTGAGGAGGTGCAAAGTCAAGTCATGTAACTGTCAGTAGTTAGATATCATCATAAAGTTAGGTGGCTTTCAGGAATGGTCTAATTGGAGTGATATAGCCTATATGAATTTGGTCTGAGCATCATAACCTGGTGATAGTTTATCCTAACTACATCTTTAAGTATTCCTTTGCAGGCTTTGCTTTGGGTATTAGAACTGTTCTTGAAAATAAATCAATAATAGGCCTAATAGCCTAACATATATAGGGCCTAGGCCTATTTACAAACTCCAAATATGCCTACGTGACATATCTAGGCTAGTTGAATAATCAGGTCTCCCCCAATCCATTTAGTAGGATAGATATTAACATAACCTACAACTAATTTTACCATTGAGTAATGTATTTTATCCTAATTAAATTGTGTAATACTATATTCGCTCATAATATGTATAGGACTATAGCCTAGGCTTAGTTTTGGTTGAACATTAACATTTATATTTACTTCGACTGACAATTCTTCCAGTGGCACAGTTCTAATATCTACAGGATATAGGCTATCCTAGGAGGTTTGGAATACCATTAGGCTATGCTAACCCAAAATATTTTAAGTTGTACGCTAAGAGTATCCATTGGTTTAGTCTAATATCAACTATCCTCTCCTATACCTAACCCAATCTTCCCAAAGGTGGTGACCTCTTCCTATTGGTTTACCCGCTGTGTTCAGTAGCTTAAACTAGGCCTAGTCAAGTCACTACACCAGGATAATTACAAGTTTTACAGGGCCGGATCTAGGTGGGGGGTGTACGCCCGCCTCCCCTTATTTTTCACAGTTGGGTATTAGGCCTATTTGTATGTGTTAGGGGTGATGTCCCGGCTCCATTTACATACATGAAAAACAAATATTTAGTAGGGCCTAGCTTCATGAATAGTTTAGTATGGATCATTGATATAGCCCAGTGTTTCTGAAGTAGGCCTAGTGCTGCTACAAACTTCATTATGTTTTGTATTGGCATAGGTCCTATCCACGAAAAGTTACAAGGCCTAACTAGAAAAATTACATGAATGTCTGATGTTTGAGTCACGTCTATGGTGTTTCGTTGACGGCCAGGGGGCGACACCCCTCATAGTCCCTTCTCAACACCTCGCCCCTCCTTTTCAAAAATCTTGGATCCGGCCCTGTTTTAGGCTAACTGTGCTTCGAAATTTCTAAATGTAAGCATCTCATACCACGGTAAGAATGACGAAGTGTCTAGCCTAGGCTATGTAAGCATCTCATACCTATGTAAGAATGATCGAAGTGCATAGCCCTAGTCTAGGCTTTATCATCAAGGTAAACCTTGCCTGATGTAATCAACCAAGCCCTTTTATACAGAGCGTCAACCACATCCCTATCAGAGAAAATCCAACCAAGAACCCCACAGCTAATTCTCAGCTCCCAAAGTATTTCTAAATTATAGCCTATTGATGGACGTAGATATTTTGTATGGTCTGCTGTGGAATCTATTTTCGTCAGCTGAGAATGCCCTAACCTATAGTAAACACAGACTCATAAGGGGATTAATACAATATACTGTGTAAATGATACATCAGGAACCAGCACTTCATAATCATAATTTGTTCCCATTTTGCTCATCATCGTGAAGAGAGGGACTAGGGATAGGGAGAATCTGTGAGACCTCTACCTCCTGTCATGTTTGTTGTGGTTACAGGTGACGCCAGCAGACGATGCGCCTATCATCGTAGCGGAAAATAGTTGCCTATTTGCTTTCGAGTATTGTTATTATTATACATTTTTTCATATGAATTATGTCTAACTATCAGTGTCTGGTATATTTATGGATAACTATATTCATATATACTGCAGTTTGGTTTATGTGAGTAACTCATATTTTTTATTCTGCCTCCGTAATTCACCTTTAATTAAGGTCAAAGGGGGTGGTGGGCGGGGAGAGAGCCTTCTGCTTTGCTTTGATTATCATACACTTTGTAGCAAACTCAATGTTAGAATTAAGTCTGGCCTGTCTAGTAGGGACCGAAAAAGAAAACAAAGGACTTTACTTTAAGGGGGGTAGGGTTAGTTTTGTTGGTCTATTTATTGATTTATATATTTCTTCATCTTTTAGTTTCCTCCCTAGACCTCCATCAATTATAAAACAAACATCCCCAAGATCCTCCTTCTAAAAAAAATTGTACATATTGTGGTACAAAGGAGTACAAAGGAGTACAAAGGAAATCAAGCAACAACATATCTAGTGACCCTTCTAGGTTGCTTGTCCTCCAAAACACTGAGGATCAAGTGTCCAAATAGTGGTTTAGAGTGGGTAAGGAAACATTGGAAAGGGAATTACTGCCCTGGAACTAATGTCCGTGGCAGGATTAGGAAGTTAGTAGGGGACAGATGGGTTAGTAACTGAGGGGGGGATAAAATAAAGTTATTCATTTACAAACGCAGTCAGTCGCGGGTTTGATGTGAGATATTTGTCTACGCGGAGTTTAAATGAATCAACGTTGATGCAGTCTATAACGTTTCGGGGAAGCCCATTCCACAAGTTGACAACTCGATTGAAGAAGAAATTCTTAGATTCGTGTGAGTTAAAAGATTTACCAATAATTTTGCAACCGTTTGCCCGCGTGTAATTAGATTGGTCGATAGTGAAGTACTTACTACAGTTCATATTGTCGATGCCTTTGATGATTTTGAACACTTGAATTAAGTCACCTCTTAATCTGCGCTGGGTTAAAGGAAATAGATTTAATTCTCTAAGACGCTCTTCGTATGGTTTGTTCTTTAGGCTAGGTATCATTTTGGTAACTCTACGTTGAACTCGTTCTAGCTTGTTTATATCTTTTTGGTAATAAGGGCACCAGGATTGAACGCAGTATTCCAAGAGGGCGGACTAAGGAATTGTAAAGGGTTAAGATAACGTCTTTGGATTTATGCTCAAATGACCTGCCTATAAAGCCAATTATTTTGTTTGCCTTCTTAACAACTTCTGAACATTGTTGACTCGGTTTTAGGTTACTCGATATTGTTACTCCCAGATCGGTTTCTCTGTTTACATTCTTAAGCTGAGTGCCATTCATCGAATAGTTTGCTTTCTCATTTAGGTATCCGATATGTAGTACTTTACATTTATCCGCATTGAAACTCATTTGCCAAATTTGGGCCCAACATGACAATTTATCTAGATGTGTTGCATATCGTCAACTTGTTCTTTTGAGAGTACGCTATTTTGCAATTTTTGTATCGTCAGCAAATTTTGAGATTGTGCAGGTGAGACCCTCATCTATGTCGTTGATGTAAATTAGAAAGAGAATTGGTCCTAGTACCGATCCCTGGGGTACCCCGCTACTTACATTGGTCCATTTAGATGCCTTACCGTTTATGACTACTCTTTGCTTCTGTCGCTGAGCCAATTTTCTATCCATTTCAACACACCGTCTTGTATTCCATGCGCTTTTAGTTTTAGCAGTAAACGTTTGTGGGGAACTTTGTCAAAGGCCTTTTGAAAATCAAGGTATATAATATCTACAGCTTTACTCTCATCGTAGAGGGTGAGGATATCGTGGAAGAAGTCTAAGAGGTTTGTTAAACAGGAACGTTTTTTACGAAAGCCGTGTTGAGTATCTTTAGTATGTTATTTTCCTCTAAGTGATTTACGAGTCTGTCTCGTATGACCGTTTCTAGCATTTTACATACAACTGAGGTTAAGCTAATTGGACGATAGTTACTGGGTAGGGATTTGCTGCCTTTTTTTAATATCGGTGTTACGTTGGCTAGCTTCCACTGATCAGGCATAGTTCCAGACTGCAAGGATTTATTGAATAGTAATGTCAGTGGTTTAGAGAGCTCATCATTAGCTTCCTTTAGAACTCTAGGCGAGATTTTATCCGGTCCAGGCGTTTTATTTACCTTGAGTTTATCTAAACAATTCAATACTTCTCTCTCTGTAACGGTGATATTGCTTAAAACATCTGAATTATCAATCTGAATCGGCGATGGTGTAGGGATATCACTGAGGTCTTCTGTTGTAAAAACTGAAGCAAAAAAGGTATTCAGGGCATTACTCATTTGTACTTCGTCTTTGGTGTATTCTCCATTTTCATCGACTAACGGTCCAACAGTTGAAGTAACTACTTTTTTCTTTCTGATATAACTATAGAATTCTTTCGGGTTTGTTTTACTTTGATTCGCAATATGTAACTCTAAGGTCTTTTTACTTTGCTTAATTAACTTTTTGGCTTTGCGTCGTAGCTCTACAAATTTCACCCGTTCTTCGTCATTTTGTGAAGATTTTAATCTATCATAGCAAATTTTTTAGCAAGCAGGCAGTTTGAAATATCTTTATTCCACCATTTGGGCTTATTATTATGGCCTGGACGCCGTATTTTAGATGGTATGCAGTCTTGCACTGCTTTTAGGTAAGTGGTTTCGAATAACTTCCAGGATGTATTTATGTCGTTATTGTTAATTAAAAAGCTCCAGTCAGTTTCTTTAAACATAGCTCTAAGTTTATGGAAGTTTGCTTTCTTGAAATTAGGGACTTTTTCGATGCTACTATTTGGTTCGTTACTAGTAAAATTTAAAGTGAAAGTTATCGTACGATGGTCGCTGTTACTGAATTCATCACCAACATTCAAATTCTCTATTAATTCTTCTTTTGTTGCAAGTACAATGTCAAGAACGTTATTACCACGGGTTGGCGTTCGAACAAATTGATAAGCGAACTCTCTTGCAAGTTCGTATACAAGTCATGTCCGGAGTGTGAAGTAAGGGTATCGCCCCACTTGGTCACAGGTAAATTAAAGTCGCCAAAAATTACGGTATCTTGTGAGTTACTTACATCTGCAATTTGTTCGTAAATTTCTCGGTCAGTTTGCACTGATTGAGCTGGAGGTCTGTATATTAATGGAAGTATTATTTTTGTACCTTTATTATTCTTTATTAGCACAAAAGATGCGTCGACGTTCACAATTTGAGGTTTTGACAAGAGGGTAGGGTTAAGACTTTCTTTGATATAAAGTAAAACTCCACCTCCATTTCGATTTATTCGGCTTTTCTCAAACATTACATAACCGGGAAGTGAATACTCTGCTAAAAAGTCTCTATCTTCTGTATTGAGCCAAGATTCTGTTATGCCAATCACATCATAATTTTCTGTAAACACTAGCTCCTCTAAATCTGAAAATTTATTGCGTATGCTACGAGCGTTTGCATAGATAACCTTTAAATTTGTTATTTTAGAACTCACGGAACGCTCTTTTAATAATATTTTTGGTTCTTGTCGGATCTACATTTATGTTCGTGGCTGTCCTCGGTCCTCGCTGTCTTCGGTCCTTATCGCTGGTGGTCCTCGGTTGCCTCTGTTTTTTTCTTGGCGTTGGATGATTTATGTCACTGCTGCTTCTTCTCGGATGGCGTTTTTTGATCCATGGCTGCGGACTGCTTCGTGTAGGAGACGACCCATGCGTGCTGAACCCACAGGGTTTAGATGAGTGCCATCCTTGCGGAACAGAGTAGGCTGGTTGTAGAAGTTGTCCCAGAGGTTGATGAATTCAACTTCTTCCCTCAGACACAAATATTTTAGTCGGCTATTTGTGCTGAAGGCCTTGTCGTAGAATTTGTCAGGTGCGTCGATCTTGGGGAGAATGCCTGAGATGATGATATTCCTGGTAGAAGAATGTCCCGACCGAAGGCCGGTTCCTCCTAAAATACAGGCTCGCTATCGCTCGCCAGGAGATAATCGAAACCTAAATGGCACGAAAGGTCTTAATAATGACAAAGACATGGGTCGAAAGGTCTTAAAATGGTAAAACAAACGGGCTGATCGTCTTAAAATCTCAAAATTAATGAGGGAGAATGGGAGCCAGAAAGATCAACCATCTCCCCTGAACAAATATTGGTATACCCATCATGCACAAAACGCCGATGAAAAAAAAAAAAAAAAAAAACACACACACACCTCTCCCCGGCAGCTGTCCCTACTCTTGACAAATGACAGACGATCGGTTTTGAATTTATCTTTGGAATGTTCGATTGGTTTGTCTTTCTTTCATTGTTCTTTTGCATATCAAGCGTCGGTTATATATCAACTGACGATAATTTGAATCCCTTGGTAGCCAATATTTCGATACTTAATGGAAAAATAATTATGAAATCACTATGTCTCTGCATCATATATATTTATCTATTAACCCACTGAGCCCCAGCGACGACACGTTGTCGTCGGCAATGTATGTAACGCTGAACCCCAGCGACGACAACGTTGCGTTAGCCACTAAAACCTCTAGTATTCGGCTCGTATGGTAGGAAATGGCTTGAGAATGGTAGGGGATATACCATAGAGTGTTGCTGAACAGGGACGGTACGCGGGAACCGGCCAGCCAGGCCGCGCGGGTGGTGGTGGTGGAATTAGTGGCGCCACTTTACCCACTTATTTCACCGCGACTTTGGACCTTATTTACTCCTGTCGTATGGGCTTGAAATTTGTGTAAGACACTCCTTAGCATGTACGCATGACAATTCTATACTCAGCTGTCCCCTAAGTGCTGCCGGGCGGGTGGTCATGCGGGGGAGGTTATGAAAAACTCTGTACCCACTTATCTCCCAACGACTTTCGACCTCATTTACTCTTGTCCCATGGTAGCTATCGGCTTGAAATTTGTGAGACACACCTTAGGATGTACGCATTACGTGACCATACTCAGCTATCCCCTAAGTCCTGCCGGGCGGGTGGTGGTGGGCGGATTAGTGGCGCCACTTTACCCACTGATTTCACCGCGACTTTGGACCTTATTTACTCTTGTCCTATGGTAGCTATATACTTGATATTTGTATGGGATATTCCTTAGGATGTAGGCAATGTATGGCAACACCCAAATCTAGGTTTGTTGTGACAAGGGACGTGCGTGACAAAGGAAAGTCAGTTTACCCATACATCTCGCGAGTGCAACACCATGTCGGATTTTCCACGCCGTTACCCACGCAGGGGAATATCCCTGGCCGATGCCATGGCCATACTTGACGAGAGTGATGTACCTGATAGTGACACTGGATCATCAAATGACGATTCAGAGGACGAATATAGTCCCACTTTGGCCGAGATAGATGACATGCATCAGGAGGAACCCTATCTCCCCATCTCTGAACGGTACGCCAGGTTACAAGAAAGGAGAGTAGCTACCGTTCCCCCGCTCCCCATGACATAGTGGAGTCCCCAGCAAGTGGGGAAGAGCAAGATGAGGATGAGGAAGATGACCCAGACCCCATGGCCTTTCTCAACATTCCGCCTTCTCATCGTAGGGCTGAGATGAGAAGAGGTGAGGAGGAGGAGGATGAGGTGAGTCAAGCTCCAACACCACACGTGCCTCGCCGCGTTTGCCTTCCCCACCACCCCGCATTCCCTCTCCACTAAAAGCGCCAACCCCTAACACTTTCTATGGGTTGCGCAGGGGTGCAGCCATCTTAGCAGCGCAGCCATTGACTTCTTCTTCAGAAGCAACAGATGAGGATATGCCTGCCCTAGAATCATCTCCACCATGCCACCCATGCCGCCCCGCACGCCGCCTGTTTCCCTCATCACCCCGGATTGACTCGCCCCCACCATCACCTCCCAGACCACTACCATACTCACCTGTACCTTCTCCTCAGCCTGGGACCTCCCACAGACACGACACTCAGACACCATCACCACCTGCGTCACCACAACGCCCTGATCATGCGCAACGCCCTATCAACATACGTGGGCGTGCCCGTGGTCCTGTGCGTGGGCGTGGCCGAAGGGCTTCTAAGGTGACCCTAATACGCCCCACCCCTTGCGGTGCGAGAGCAAGGGCTGGGTCGGCTCGACCAAGGCCGAGGTTGAGGGCAGGGGCAAGAGGCACGGCAAGAGGCAGGGCAGGGCCCTCCCACCGCCCTGATGGTGACTCCCCTCCTGACAACTCTGGCGACGAAGGTGCCGCTCAACCCGACGTGTGGGATTGGGTCGATGGAGACAACTTTGTGCCCACCGACTACAACTTTGTGGGCGCTGGGAATGCCGGCCCTACGCCCCCAAACCAGGGGCGGCAGACCACGAGACTTGAAATCTTCAGGCAGTTCTTCACTACAAATCTCGTGGCTCTAATTGTTGACCAGACCAACTGGTACAATTATTATTTCATGGCTGGGAAGGAGCAGGGGAAATACTCTGCAAGGCTGTCATGGTCCTCCCTAGATGTCCCAGAGTTTTACACATTCTTGGCCATTGTCATCCTGATGGGGGTCACAAGGAAATCCTCCATAAAAAAGTACTGGTCCTGGAATCCCCTCGTCCGAACCCCTATTTTTGGCCAAATAATGAGCAGAAATAGGTTCACAGCCATAATGGGGAACCTACATTTCATTGACAGCCTGGCAGCCCACACCAGAAATCAGAATCAACCCAGAGCTATGAAGGACCCCATGGAGAGGATAAGACCCATCTTCGAGTACCTGAAGGTGAAGCTTGCTGCCGCCTTCAAACCCCATCAGAACTCATTATTGATGAGAGTTTGCTACTGTGGAGGGGGAATATTGGCATCCGGCAGTACATGCCCAGCAAACGACATCGATATGGCCTGAAGACCTTCGTGATGTGTGACTGTCAAACCGGTTACATCCAGGACCTAATTCTATATATGGGCAAGAAAACAGAATTGGTGGAAATGAGGAGATACGGAATTTCTGGGGCCGTCGTCATCACCATGCTGCATGGCTACTTGGACAGGGGCCACATACTGTACCTGGACAACTGGTACACCAGCCCCTCCCTTGCCAAGTTCCTGCATAGCCGCACTACAGGAGTCTGTGGCACCCTCAGGAGGAATCGGATCTTCATGTCCGAACTACCACCCAGGCGGAAAAAGGGCTCCATCATCCACAAGCAGGCTAACAATGTCCTCATGTTGCCCTGGATGGATAACCGGGATGTGAAAGTCCTCACAACAGTCCACCGTCCCATCTTCCAAGACAGCAGACGTCGTGACAGAGCAACTGGCGAAATTATCAAGAAACCTTTGACCATCTGTGATTATAACATCAACATGCGGCTGGTGGACAAATCAGATACTGTCATCTCGTCATGTGAGTGTGCGAGGAAGACGATGAGGTAGTATGAGAAGTTATTCTTCCACCTCCTCGATATCACCCTCTATAACAGCCACATCCTCCACAAAACAATCACCGGCCAGCAGGAAACGATGGAGAACTTCTGCATCGAGTTGTCCAGGGAGATGTTGAGGTAATATATATCTATGGATATTCGTATTTAGGATTATATAGTGGACTGTATAATAATACCATATAATAGTTTATATCACCTGAAGACTGGGACTAGTGCTGTAGAACCTAGTTGACCTGTTGAGCCGTGATGATGTTTTGTTTTTTTTTTTTTTTTTCTATGTGATTGAGGGAGGCAAAAGGCATAACTGCCTATAGCGAGTGCCTCCCCCATAGTTGAAAGAGTGACAGGGCCAAAATCAAGGGACGTTCGAGCCAAAATGCCTGGACACACGGAGTTTGAAGCAATTTAAGTCATAGGAAGAGGGAAAGACTGATTCTGGGAGAGAGTTCCAGAGCTCAGCTGTTGAGTAGAAGAAAGTTTGAGAGTAACGTTTCACTCTTGGGTTGGAGAGTTGCACAGAGTAGGGGTGGGATTGAGTTGCAAGACGGGTACCACGTGCCCTACGTAAAGGAGGTGGTATGCACTGGGATAGCTCTGAGGAACACTGATTATTATAGTAGCGATAGAATAGCGAGAGAGAGATGCAACATTGCGGCGGAGAGAGAGAGATTGCAGAGAGTTGGTGAGTGGACGGGAGTTAATGATACGAAAGGCCTTCCTTTCAACTTTGTCTAGGAGAGCGGTGTGAGAGGAACCTCCCCACACATGTGAACAATACTCAATACAAGGGCGCACTATGCCCCTGTACAGAGCAAGAAGCTGTGCAGGGGAAAAGAACCCCCTAAGGCGGTTGAGCACACCCAGCTTCTGGGAGGCTGCCTTAGCAAGACTGGTAATATGGTCCTTCCAAATGAGAGCAGAAGAAAAAGAGACACCAAGAATATTGAGAGAAGATGAAGGGTTGATTTTTGTATTGTTGAAGAATAAGGGATAGTCCGCTGGGAGATCCTGACGGGTAGATAGATGGAGAAATTGGGTTTTGGAAGCATTAAAGTTAACAAGGTTTTCTCTGCCCCAATTGGAAATAGTATTTAGATCAGAATTTAAGAGTTCTATGGCTTCATTACGTTTGTCGTTGAGGGATTGCTGGCTGGGGCGTTCTGAAAAACTAATGGAGTAGTGTAAGGTTGAGTCGTCTGCGTATGAATGGATGGGAATTAAGATACAGTTAAGGAGATCATTTATAAAGATTGGCAAGAGAATAGGAGATAGGACAGAGCCCTGAGGAACACCGGAGTTTATAGGGTGAGGAAGTGAACAATGGCCGTCCACAACCGCGGCTATGGAACGGCCGGAAAGGAAATTAGAGACAAAGGCACAGATGGAGGGATAGAAACCGAAGGAGGGTAGTTTAGAAATTAAAGATTTATGCCAGACTCTATCGAAGGCTTTCGATATGTCTAGTGCAATAGAAAAAGTCACAAGAATGGTGTGTGGGAAACGAGAGTGTTAGCTAATAGGATAGAGTTGATGAATAACGAAGGGGGCCACTATACTTGATGATTGATGGGAATGATGATTAATGATGGGTAAGAGGTATCCTCACCAGGATTCGAACCCACTCACTCCAGGTATATTTGGGAGAGTCGGGCACCGTAACCACTCGGCCATGAGCGGATAAAAGGAAAGCAACCTTAGTTCTTATATTTTGTGGAACCAGGTTTTTTAGTCTCGTGGAGGACTATGCCTTTGAACACGTGGTGAGTTTATTAGACTTCGACCATGACTATTTTTACGCTTCCCCCCCCGCCAACTCGGTTAAGTGATATACGATTTTTAATCGTCCTGGTACTATTATGGAACCTCTGAAAATGACAAATATCAATTATGAACGATTAAGTACGACAGGTTGGGTAAGAGGTATCCTCACCAGGATTCGAACCCACTCACTCCAGGTATATTTGGGAGAGTCGGGCACCGTAACTACTCGGCCATGAGCGGATAAAAGGAACGCAACCTTAGTTCTTATTTGAGGAACCCGGCTTTTAGTCTCGTGGAGGACTATGCCTTCGAACACGTGGTGAGTTTATTAGACTTCGACCATGACTATTTTTACGCTTCCCCCCCGCCAACTCGGTTAAGTTATATACGATTTTTAATCGTCCTGGTATTATTATGGAACCTCTGAAAATGACAAATATCAATTATGTACGATTAAGTACGACAGGTTGGGTAAGAGGTATCCTCACCAGGATTCGAACCCACTCACTCCAGGTATATTTGGGAGAGTCGGGCACCGTAACCACTCGGCCATGAGCGGATAAAAGGAAAGCAACTTTAGTTCTTATTTGAGGAACCAGGTTTTTAGTCTCGTGGAGGACTATGCCTTCGAACACGTGGTGAGTTTATTAGACTTCGACCATGACTATTTTTACGCTTCCCCCCCCCCCCTGCCAACTCGATTAAGTGATATACGATTTTTAATCATCCTGGTACTATTATGGAACCTCTGAAAATGACAAATATCAATTATGTACGATTATGTACAACAGGTACAGGTACATAATAGTACCAGGACGATTAAAAATCGTATATCACTTAACCGAGTTGGTGGGGGGGGAAGCGTAAAAATAGTCATGGTCGAAGTCTAATAAACTCACCACGTGTTCGAAGGCATAGTCCTCCACGAGACTAAAAACCTGGTTCCTCAAATAAGAACTAAAGTTGCTTTCCTTTTATCCGCTCATGGCCGAGTGGTTACGGTGCCCGACTCTCCCAAATATACCTGGAGTGAGTGGGTTCGAATCCTGGTGAGGATACCTCTTACCCAACCTGTCGTACTTAATCGTACATAATTGATGATTAATGATCTAAGGATTAGTATGGATAGATGGAGAATTGATGAGCTAAGTACTATCACTAATGGGGCGAAATATGAGGTGAAACACGAGAGCGTAGGCAGACGATCTGGTAGTTGTGAAGGCTAGGGAGAGATTGCAGGGCCCTCACAATATTCGCGAGAGGTCCGCCAATATCACGCATGCGCAAATGGGTAGGTATATATTTTCCCACCAAATTATAATTACCAAAGTTCATAGGAATGATAGACTACCCAATAGCCAATATAGAACATAATTATTAACTTCTTAATTATTCTATATAACCATTAATACTAAATACTTAATGTAATAATTAAAGTAAGACTGTCCATATCAGAGTTTGGACACATTCCCGCCACCAGGTTTATATAATAAAGTATCTACTAAAGCCCGGAGGCTATTTTATTCCGCCATGATTGGGAGGAGGCTTGAGCCGCCTGTCGACTAGGACGTCCATTGGGTACGTCGACCGGTTGATCTGTCGTGGTACCCACTGTTACGTCCTGGGATATATAAACACTGGGCTCTTTCTATTGGACTTGGTATGCGGCAACAAGCAACAACGGAAAACGCTAGATCCAACCCTTATCTATAAACCCGGGCAACAAACCACCCTAAACCGTCAAGAGTCCTGCCTGGACAACGAGGTATCCTATGACTCGATTACAGGGTGCACGCACTATAGGCTGCTGATAGTCAAGCAGGCTATATAAAAGATCACACAATTAAGTTGACTTAAAGCTTCAAGGAAAAGATAGATAACGGAATTAAATTGTAGAAACAAGTTAATAACAAACTAGAAGAAAGTACATTTAACGTTACGTTAATTAATACAACTAATCACCCCTGCGTGAAAGAAGGTGAAAGCAAACAGTCCTCAAAATATCGTACAGGTAGACAAGATGCAGGTTTCTAAACTGCATGCGGCTACTGTAGGATCTGATGCTTTGCAAAGAAAGTACGTTACGGATTTAGAGAACTCTTAACTCATAAGCAGGAATAAATACTAGTGATAGGACCTACAGTGTATAATGGCATAGGTATAATTAAATAAAGGCAGCAACTCGCAACATAACCACATAAAGGTGTGCTTCTCACTCTTAGTCAGGCAAGCCTGCTCGGACAGAGTCTCTAAGCCACACCCTGACTCACAATGCTCACAAAAACGGTAAACTGTGGCACAATAACAAGCATACAGAGATAATAAACCCCTAGCTGTTAATCTGCCAGGTGGCAGAGGTCTAGCCGGAAGGATATAGGCTTCGGATACCCGGGCTGAGCCACCTGCTCTAGCCTAGGGACGTTCCCAAGTCTGTGCGCCAAATTACTCTAATTGAAAGGGTGCTCTCTTGAGAGACTCAGATCGCAAGTATCTGACTCTCTCCTGGCGACCCTAAAACAAAAGCAAGACGTGCTAGCGCAGTGCTGAGTGGACTAGGCAAGGGCCCTCACACAACACAACACTAGACACACAGGGACACAGACAAGAAAATGCCCCCAGACTCCCACGGGTATCCTAGTAAAGTCGTGCGGGTCCACAGGGCTCGCACCAGCAGACTTTACTTAAAGGATCGCAAAAAGCCTCCCCTCCGGTCTAGCCCCTGCTAACCTGACACAAGAACACACTAGCAAGCATGAAACCACCAAATATGAGACAACAAAAAAGCTTCCTAGGTCTCATTAACAATTACATCTCTGCATAAGGCCCAAAATCCTATCTAGTTATCTGAGAGCTCGTCGTTAATACAATAATAGATATAAGGTCTATCAAGGGGATGGGATAATTAAATAGATTGGTGAAGTAGTGGAAAGAAGGTATACAAAGTAAGAGATAAAGTTTCTAAGTGGGGTTGAGAGGGATAGATATCAAGGGGGTCCGAAGGGTACGACAGTGAGGTGAGCTCTGAGTCTTGAATCTGTCTGGACCCCGCCCTAGGCATGCAGAATACATCCCATGCTTGGCAACACTCAACACAGTTGCCGGGTCAAAATCGTCTACCCCGTGCGTGAGTCGAAACTAAGCCTAACGTTGCAAACAAATGCATATGGCAACGCTTCAGGCTCGTCCCAAGCTGGCAAGCGAAGCAACGTCCCAAGCCGGTCTCTCTCTCCCGCTCGTCTCCTCCCGCCCTCACTAGACTTACATCTTATATATTATAATGAAACAATCAACTATCGAGAATAAAATATACTAAGATGCGTTGGTTAAGAATAAGGGCAGCTTCAAGCTGTGAAACAACATAAGAATATCCCAGACATTAGTTACATTGTCGTAGGATATATACTAAGGAAAAGCCTGCCGGCTGGCTGCCACCAGCCGGTTTCTAAACGGCTGGGCAGCCGACGTGCGCGCATGCCCGCACGTGGCTACTATGCAGAAGCGTCACACCACTGTGGGAATGTCTCCAGGCGTCTCCGAGGAGTCGTCTTTGCACTCAATGTCCCCCTCAAGAGGGTACAGACGGACAGTCGGCCGCGTATATGTTCCCGTCTTTGTCCGGACTCTAGCCACTCTGACTTCTCCGTCCTGACCGGGTAATAACTCGACAATACGGCCCAACTTCCAAAAAGTGCGTGGACCCTCATCATGGATGATGACGACATCACCGATACCTGGCCACCGACCATTTATTGGTTTCAGCTTACACTTATGCGCCTCTGTGAGGGTCACCAGATACTCGTTAGACCAGCGTCGCCAGATATCTTTCGACAGTTTGCGAATATATTGATATCTGGCTGATATGACATCTTTATTTATGTAGTCTGGATCTTCCAACCCCTCCTCCACTTCATTATCATCAGGAAGATCCCACAACCGATGACCCCGCACCAACACAGAGGGTGTTATTGGGGTAAGATCCCCTAGGTCGCCGGAAGCATAATATAAGAGACGATCATTGATAGTGGCCTCAATTTCCAACAGTAGAGTAGTCAATTCCTCCAAGGAAATTAAGGCACGTCCCAACACCTTCTTCAACCCCGCCTTGACAATGCAGATGGCCCTTTCCCATATAGTGCCGAACCACGGCGCCCTAGCCGGGATAAACTGCCACACACATTGAACACTGCCAAGGTGGGACTGAACTTTAGGGTGATTACAAATGTCCGATAAGTACCCAGAGGCCCCAACAAAAGTGCTGGCATTGTCACTTAAAATGATCCGGGGAAATCCCTGTCGACTACAGAACCTCCTGAATGCGTGGAGGAAACTGTCACAAGTGAGGTTGGTGACTATTTCGATGTGAATCGCTCTGGTGACCGCGCAAGTAAATAAAAGCATGTAAGCCTTTATGGTCGGCGAGTCCTTGATCGGGATTGCTCCGCTATAGTCCACCCCAGTGACCTTATACGGGTCTCCAGGGGTGGTTCGCAGGGCTGGTAAAGGTGGTAGTCCTGCATAGTCGTAGGGCTTACCTTTTACCCGATGACATTTCAGGCATTTACCCAGTACGCTTTTCACCACCTGCCTGAGTTTAGGCACCCACCATTTCTGACGAACGTAGGTAACCACGTGACTGACCCCGTAATGGCAACACAGCCGATGGCACCGATCAATTATCAGGTGGGTCAAAGGATGTTTGGAGGGCAGAAGTTTAGGATACTTGCATGATTCTGAGATAGCCGCTAACCTCAATCTGCCTCCACAATGAATTAGACCTCCCTTCAGGTGTAGTCCTAACTGGTTGATTAAGTTATTTCTGGACTGTTTACCCTTCACCATTATTTCAAGATCCTGCGAATAGGTCTCTTTTTGGCATAATTTGAGTAAAACATTATCTGCAGCTCTAATTTAATGTACGTTGAGATGAGCACTACCTGTGGGGGGCAGGCTATTTCTTTTTGCCTTCAAATTATTTACGAAACGTATCACCCATGCTGTGACACGCTGCAATCTTTCATAGCTGCTATATTTGTGCCAGTCCCATAACTGTGTGTCATCTTGGGGCCCCGTGCCTACAATTTGGGTCATGATACCAGTGGGCTGCTGTTGGAGATCTATATTCTCTGGCCATCCATCGGGTTTCGGGAGCCAAGTAGGCCCATTCCACCACAACGCAGAAGAACTCAAACATTTAGCAGACACGCCTCGAGATACCATATCACTTGGGTTCTCTTTAGTCGACACATACCGGAAATAAGCAGTCAGGACTAGGGCATGTATCTCATCGATGCGGTTAGTGACATACACTGGCAGTTTCTTTTGACTGTGAATCCAGTGTAGCGTAATTTGACTGTTACTCCACACATAGGTTTCAGAGATATGAAGTTTATCTTTATAGGCATTGTCAACGAAGTTAATCATTCTGGCAGCTTGCAGAACTGCAGTCAATTCCAATTTAGGGATGGAAAGGGACTTGATGGGGGCCACCTTAGCCTTTGCCATGACCAAGTGGCTACCCTCTGGACCAACTAGATATATAGCAGTCCCGTAAGCGACACTGCTTGCGTCAGCAAATGCATGCAGGGAAATAGTGTTTCTGAAACAGATCCTCCTAGAGAACTCAATACAACTACGTAGAACCATGTCATCCACTATCCCCCGCCATTCCGCTTGCAGGTCCACAGAGAGATCATCGTCCCAACCCAATTTCAGTCTCCACAATTGTTGGAGAAAGATTCGAGACCTTATTGATACTGGCAACACCACACCCAAAGGATCAAAGAGTTTGGCAGCAAACCTTAAACACTCATGCTTTGTAACCTGTTCAAAAGGAGCATACAAACACCAAAGCACCAAAGCACCAAACAAAAGAGAATCAGAGTTTTCCACACCAGGCCAAGTACTCTCACCAAATCTTGCTGTTCCGCAGCAACACCATCCTTCTGCAACACCTTTCTTAAGACGGGACTATTTGTGGCCCATTGGCGCAGGAATAAATGGGCATTATCCATTACTTCACGAGCCATATCGTAAGCATGGACGATTCCTTTAAGATCCCATGATGCGCCAGATAGTGACATGACCCAGGGTCATCGAATGGAACCTCTTCAATGAAACCACGCGACAACTGATCAGAAATTACCTGCGAATATTGTTGACAAAAACCAGGGTCATCAATGAACCTCTTCTGGAATCCTCGTAACCTACCCACAGCCAAACCTTTTTTGGTGGGCAATCGTCCCTTTTCTTCGGTCCAGGGAAGACGTACCTGATACTGTAGATTTTCTGGATCATACGTGACTGTTTCCTCGTATGTGGTCAAAGCTTGCCGTTCGGCTTGCGAATGTTCTTTGGGTGATATGCCAATGTGGTCTAAATCCCACAAAGCATTCAGTTCTTCTTTGCACGGGAACTGTCCAGTAGACATATATTGGTCCACTGGAGGTACTGTCACTTTAGAATTGATACAACCTCAGTATTGGAACTGGATGTGGATGCCGCATAAGAACCACTCAGTGCATATCCAAATTTGGTTTGAAGTAAAACCAAATTACCTACCCGTTTATAACCAGGTCGCACTATGTTGTAGTAATAGTCGGCACCAATTAGTACCTCCAGCTGTGCTGTCTCTGTGACGCATGAATCGGCCAATTTAATGCCATGGTGCTTTAAACTAGTCATTTCAGCACTAAGACTAGACTCACCTTTATGTTCGGGAAGATCCTCGACCACAATTGCTTCGAGACGATGGAACCTACCCCGATGTAAATATTTCAGTGCTACAATAGTATACTCACGAGGATTTTGAGTTTCGGTGAAACCATGAAGCCGTAATTCTTCCATCCCCACGGTTTCGTATGAAAGGGACGGTAGTACGGATTTCTTCACAAAGGTCCTCTGTGAGCATTGGTCTAGT
Organism: Paralithodes platypus; assembly: GCA_032716605.1. Taxonomy (NCBI): domain Eukaryota; kingdom Metazoa; phylum Arthropoda; class Malacostraca; order Decapoda; family Lithodidae; genus Paralithodes; species Paralithodes platypus. Next base: position 46,139,381 of record CM064572.1, read on the forward strand.
AGCGATCTGACCTTTATTCTTTTCCTGTGTCTACCCTTTACAGGCAGCTGAACTGTGGGTAGGATCACAGTTTGCTTATTCATACTTACAGACATTGTTGTTGAGGTTGTAGGTGTTGACTCTTTCCTAGTAGTACCTCCACTTACCGGTCTTGCCTCTCTCTCTGTTTTGGGCACAGGGAGTGAAAGTGCTTACCCTGGCAATACCTACAATTTTGTATGTTAGGGTTAGTGCACCCATTACTACCATGGTCACTGGAGAGACATCCCGCACAGAGTCGTAGTTGCCGAGCTCTTTCAATTTTGAGCGGTCCCGTTTTATGTTTAAAGCATTTATACCAGGGATGGTTATACCCACCGCACAGTTTACATGGGAACCGGCTACTACCACAGGCATATTCTTTCCTGGGGAGTCCTGACCAACCATGTTATACAATTCTGCCTGAAAACACTGTGTGAAAGTCGTGTAATCTAGGCTTTGCTCACCCATCTCCCTCCTAATGGTCTCCTTAACTGGTGATGGCAATTTATTCAGCAATGTAACTACAGAAAACTCTTCCAGACTCACCTGTTGACTAGTCATAGATCTCATGGCACTTTCCATGGTGGCGTAGAAAGCCTTTAGTTCTACGGCCTGACATTTAGGAGCGACAAGGTTATGGAAATGCATGATATGTGCCGCTTTTACCCTGTCGGGATGCCCAAAGGTTTCTTGAAGCAAGTCTAAGGCAGGGGCGTAACTTGCACCCTCAACCGTGAAACCTATCAATTTATAGGCATCTCCCTTTAACTGACCCTTTAAGTATGTTAACTTTTGAATTGCACTTAAGTCAGTCTTTTCATGCACCACACATCGAAACATGTCCCAAAACCAAGTCCATAATGTTGAGTCGCCAGCGAAGGTGGGTAGGATCAGGTGCAGCAATTGAACTCCCAATCCCTTTTTGTTGTCGGATCGAGTTTGCCCTTCTGCTTTACCCAATTTCTCCTTTAACCTGAAGATTATCTCTTAGATCTCGAATAAGTAAATGGTATCCGCCTGGTTCTCCTGAAAATATTCAGAGTCTGAGGAATATAGCGGCAACAAGACCTCTTGATTGGCCTCAAACTTGGTCACTTGGGTCTGCACGCTATGCAGTTTTGCCTCGACTTCTACCCGAGATGCGGTTTCCAAGAACTCATCTAAATCTTCTGTCAGGACAGTCAATGAACCTTTAAGACCTGCCCTACAGCGTTTGCCCTGGGCTAGAGCTTCCATATTGTCACCTTTAGTCTAAAACAAATGGAAAATGCAAATCCCAGACCTTTATGACAGTTTATTCGAAACAGGAAAATCTTCCGCCGATCAAACTCGGGTTCTAAAGCTAAACGCGAGCGACCAATGACAGATAATCAAAGAGCGAGAACAAATGCGAGTAACATCAAATGCGAGAGGGAAAACAAATTGCAATACTTATCATGCCAATCAAACTCGGGTTCTAACACTAATCGCGAGCAACGGCAAAAATAAAAAGGAAAAAAAAACAAAGGATAGACTAACAAGACATGGTGATAAATAGCCGATCAAACTCGGGTTCGGACCTAATGCTGGGGTCACAAATTAACGTATATGCTCCCGTATGCTCCCGTACGAAGGTTTATTGGTAGTTGGCAACCGAATACGTAAAACGTAAGGCAGCACCGCCGCACTGTGTGTTGGCGGGAAGACGCGGCAACGTTGTACGGGGGGTATATAAGGACCAGCGGGGGACACTCCCGTCACACCTCTCACCACACCGGAGCAGCAAACAACAAGCCAACCCTGCCACCTGCTTGCCACCCTCTGCACCCTGCCCTGCCCTGCTTGCCACCCTCTGCACCCTGCCCTGCCCTGCTTGCCACCCTCTGACCCTGCACCGCCTGCTTCACCCTCTGCACCCTGCCCTGCCCTGTACCATGCATAAGAAAAGGCGTGAAGAAGGCCAGGAAGGCTTCCCCTGCCACCTCGACGTCTGCCACCTCACCGCCTGCCACCTCACCTTTTGACCCCTCTCAGCCTGGCTTCATCATGTAGGTGCGCAGAGGGAATGCAGTCACCCAGTGGGATCGGTAGAGATGACCTCGGCGGGTGGCAGATTTGCGTTCTGTTTCTCAAGCAACTTAGACAGACTGGTGTGTGCAAAGCCACCACCATCAGACTCTGACCCTATGGCACCAACGTCGACGTAAATGAACTTGTAGTTGGAGTCAACAATTGCCATCAGGACAATGGAAAAAAACTTCTTGTAGTTGAAGTTATATGTGCCACCAAAGTTTGGGTTTCGGATCCGTATGTGTTTGCCATCAATGGCTCCTACACAATGCGGCAGATTCCATCGTTCCTCATAGCCGCTGGCAACCTCCTTCCATTCAGCAAGCGATTGTGGCGTCTTGATCTCCTGATCTCCGTAGACAGAAGGGGGGTGACACGTTGCACTATCTCATCAAATAGTTGTTTGTCTACCCGGGTGAAGTTTTTGTACAGTTGTGGACATTCTGTGGCCAACTCTTGCATCAGCTTCTCATAATGGCCATGTTCAGGCCTTCGTTGTAGATATGGCCACACCCACACTGTCCTCTTGCTCCTTTCCTTCTTCTTCTCTTGTTCATCTTCATGGATGTAGTTTGCTATTGCAAGCAGTTCTAACATTTCTATGTAGGAAATGATCCATTGAATGAGCCGAGTGTTATGCCTGTTCTGCGGTTTGATTAGGGAGTTCACCATCTTGAACTCCTCCAGGATGTATTCCGTGATGTTCTTCATGGTGCCGAGTCAGGAGTGAGAATGGGAACGTTGTGGCCAGCTCTGCCCTTTTGTAGTCCCCAGATTCCAACCCAGACCTACGTGGTTGACAAAGACTGTCTTTGTCTGTGTTTGGACAGACGGGGTGTGCCTACGATTTTCCGGAAACGGTCCACGTAAGTCCTACAAACTCCCAAGACGTACGGCCTCAGCTACGCAGGTCTTGTGGGGGAGTGGCCATGGGCGTGGCCTGTGTTCCCGCAAATCGGGCAGCCCAGGCGGACTAACGGGCACATGCTTACGCAAGTCGCAAGCACGTACGTAGTTCCATACAACTACATTACGTCTGACGTAACACTGGCCCCGTCACAGTACGTCTGTCGGGAAGTGCAATAGTCGTGGTCTATACGGGTGTACACGGCCGGACTACGCCCGTCAGAACACAAAATTGGCGATCACGCCTGACGGGAGCTGTCGGGAGCGATATACGTGAATGTGTGACCCCAGCATAACACTAAACGCGAGCGACGGGATAAATGGCAAACTATCAGAACATGAGTGGCATTAGAACTTGTAGAATTAAATGTACGCGCCTGCCGAGTGTCGAAATCATTAAAGTTAAAACTCAAAATACAACCCTTCAAAATTTAGAATTTAGATGCCGCAATGTAAATTGAAAAGTTAGGCTATCACAGAAATTTTGAAAAATAGGGTTAAATTAGATGCATCAAGATGTACTAATAATTTAGAAAAGCCAATAGATATCGTTAAATTTAGATTTAGTTAGGCTTAATCAGAAAGATTTTTTTTTTTTTAATAAACTTAATTTTAAATGTAGTTAAGCCTAATCAGAAAAACAAAACTTATTAAAATTTAGTTAATCAGAAAAATGCATTTTACTGTATGGGTTAGTTAAATTTAGTGCATATTCAATTATCTGGCTCAAAACCTTCCCCTACACCACCTCCTGCTGCCCCGTGCTTAAAAAAGCCATGTGCCATGTTGGCAAATCAGGAAAACCCTCGCGGCCGAAAAGGAAGCAAAAAAATCGCGGGAGAGTAGCCATCAAATGCACCGACAAGCAAACAAGTGGGCCTGGCCAACTATCACACTAGGACGGGCGAAGGACCATATATATATTATATGGATATTCGTATTTAGGATTATATAGTGGACTGTATAATAATACCATATAATAGTTTATATCACCTGAAGACTGGAACTAGTGCTGTAGGGCCTAGTTGACCTATTGAGCCATGGCGTTGTTACAAGATGGTGTGTGGGAAACGGGAGTGTTAGCTAATAGGATAGAGTTGATGAATAAAGAAGGGGGCCACTATACTTGATGATTGATGGGAATGATGATTAATGATCTATGGATTAGTATGGATAGATGGAGAATTGATGAGCTAAGTACTATCACTAATGGGGCGAAATATGAGGTGAAACACGAGAGCGTAGGCAGACGGTCTGGTAGTTGTGGCGGCTAGGTAGAGAGTGCAGGACCCTCACAATATTCGCGAGAGGTCCGCCAATATCACGCATGCGCAAATGGGTAGGTATATGTTTTCCCACCCAATTATAATTACCTAAGTTCATAGGAATGATAGACTACCCAATATCCAATGTAGAACATAATTATTAACTTCTTAATTATTCTATATAACCATTGATCCCACAAACTTAATACTAAATACTTAATGTAATACTTAAAGTAAGACTGTCCATATCAGAGTTTGGACATACATGACTGCCCAACACTTCCTGCAACACCCCGCCCATCGACGGCCAGCAGCAGAAGGGATTGCCAGGCTGACACAACGCCACTTCCCTGAATATGTGCCGCCCACAGAACACAAAGACAAACCCCGAAGAAGGTGTCATGTGTGCCGCAACACGACACAGAGGGAGCCTGAGAGATCAGATAGCAGGTGGATGTGCAGAGAATGTGATGTTGGAGTGTGTCTCCTGGACTGCTTCAGGGAGTATCACACCCTTGAGCATTTCTAAACGAGTGTACTCAAAGACTGCGATAAAAGACGCTGTGAAGTGTGTGTGTATATAAACCTAGTGTAAATAATAAATATATACAAAGTGCCGAACACAATATGTAAGTGAGATTGACACTCAAATATACGTAAAACAGTGACGGACACCAATAAGTGTAAATATATACTATTTCTAAGTCAAACGTGCGTTAAACAATGTGTGAAACTCATATTATATAACTATAAAACATATGACAAAGTAATAAACTGAATAAAGAGGGGAAGTGACATGAAAACTGAATAAAGCGGGGGAGTAAGAGAGAAACACAATAAAAGGGAAAGTGTTGGGGGCACGTGACAGTCAGCTGGGTGTGTGTCCGTTCGTGCGTTCTGTTATTGTCCGAGACCATGATGGCCGCCAGTCTCCATGGCAACGAGGACGCGCCACGGTCTTGCCACTCGTGTGCACTTACACGACTTATATCTAAGCACTTATCACACTGTAACTTCACTTACAATGACATTATGTGATACATGTTGGTAGTATATGAACTATGAAGGCACACATGATGCTCGAGTGGTGTAAATAACCGTCACTCGAAAACTGGACGCATCGTACATCTGCCATGCTGCCGCGCTCAACTGTGGCTGGCCGGGGGCGGGAAGTTTGAAGGCCGCCCGGACTCAGCTGATGTATGAGGTCCCCCCCCCCCCTATACGACCCCCAAATGACCGATGTGAGTGTTTTTTTTTTTTCATTTCTCACCGTTTTCTGCCATTTTAGAAAAAAAAAAAAATTGGCCAAATCTGCTGGACCCTCGATGTACATTTATTTATAATTAGCCCGTGCTCAGTGGGTTAATCTATTTTTAATAATTTCACTCCAACACCAAACACATCCCAAAGAAATTAATGATAGCAAGCATGTGATCCACGATTCGATCTGGGGTCACCTTATACAGATTTAACCATTACGCCATCAAGGCAGTTATATCAAGTATATATTATAATTAGCACCATATTTCACTAAACAATCTTCAAAATTACTGAGAAATATTGATGTGATCTTTGCAATTGACCTTCAGTTGAAAAGAAACACTTTATAGTACACTGTAAATATCAAAAGTATAAAAAGAGTAAATAGAATCAATTGGCTATTTTGATTGTGATTTACCTTTATTTATTATGATATGCCTGTTGTGTTCTGGTATGAGTTTATCACTATCAGTATTCCTTTATAGGGTCAATTATTTTGGACTTTTTTCATACTCTGATTAAGGGGAGATGAGTATTTTTTTTTTTTTTTTTTTGTAGTCAATTAATTCATTTATTCATTAATTTGTTAGTGTCCTCGCTAGACCTCCCTCAACCTTAGAAAAAAAAAACCCTAGACCCCCCTTCCAGATAAATTAGTACATTTTTAGGTAAAATATGTCCCAGCCAAAGGCCGGTTCCTCTTAAAATTTTAGGCTCGCTATCTCTCGTCAGGAAACTATAGACACCTAAATGGCACGAAAGGTCTTAAAACTGGCAACGAAATGGGGCGAAAGGTGTTAAAATCGCCAAACTAATGGGCTGATCGTCATAACATCTGATAACTAATGGGGCTAAACACGAGGGAGAAAGGGACCAGAAAAAAGACCCAACTCCCCTTAAACTTTTGTTTTCTAGTGTATTATGTTTATCACTACTTCTCTTGACATGTTAACCCTTTCAGTACAATTTATACTTTCCTCTACACAACATGCAAACTTTGGAATTCACTACCTCAATCTGACTTTCCCTCATCCTATGACTTAATCAGTTTCAAGCTCTGTGTGCCCTAATATTTTTACTCTAACGCACTTTGATTATGACTCTGTCACTGTATGAACTTTGGGGGAGACACTTGTTACAAGCTGTTTTGCCACATGTCTCCTTCATTCACAAAGAACAAATACAACTTCTATTTAATTTCCTTTTCTCTAACAGCAAACGAATTTGTTCAACTTTTGTATGACTTTTAGATATCAGAGTATAGTAAAATCTAACTCGTTGAACCTTTCAATTATTATATATCTACCGCAAATATAGTTGATTTATTGAAGGGGTTAAACATTTTGTCTTCAACTGTTAGAATATCGTATGCATGAGTGAGTAATTGTTAATCTGTTGATATGTTCAAACTTGTGCATGTGAACAACTTGTACAATGCTTAAACCTTTGACGCTTTTATCAATATAGTCTGGCTAATGGTAGACGAATATAATACTGAATATAATTGGCTATTAGTACCCTGAATAGGATGAAGTAACGTATCATTATATGCTGAACGAGTTGACTGTTTCATTTTTGTATTATGTTTTATTTATTGACTTTTTAAATTTTTTAAAACAATTGGATGTATTTTATCAGTATGTTATCTAGGGATCAGTCATGGTTGTATGTGTTTGTGTGAGTATATGTATTATGTGAATGCCTGAGTGAGTTCATGTATGTTGTATGACTATCGTGAAGGTACGCAGTAACAGCATGTGTTAATGTTTAATACGTACTCGTGCTTCTGCATTTAATCATTCAATAGACGGGTTTGGATACTATGTGTGCAATACAGTATATCTTGCTCTCTCTCTCTCTCTCTCTCTCTCTCTCTCTCTCTCTCTCTCTCTCTCTCTCTAAATAAAATGTAACCTCTCTCTCTCTCTCTCTCTAAATAAAAACAAAATATATATATATATATATATATATATATACTGTATATATATATGTATAGTATATATATTATATACTGTACCGGTGTATATACACGATCGATAGATAGATAGATAGATACACAGAGATATATGTGAGAAAGATAAACCAAAAATGTATATATGGTAT